>ML840271.1:28573-46470 GCA_009831015.1 Picea engelmannii | reverse complement strand
CCTGTAGAAACCCTAAATACCCTAACCCTTGGTACAAAAACAAAGAAGAAAAGGAATAGACAAGATCTACTATCGTGAAGCCTTTCCTCCTGCATTTTGGTTGCAAAATTCCTACACATTTCTTCATGTTAGGAATTTGGCCATTTTTTCATTGCAGTATTATTCAGATTGAAGTATAACTCCACAGGAGTAAAAATTTAAAAAAAAAAGTTTGGATCCTTCTTGCACCATTATTTGATACCTATCCCATTGGATTTCTCTCTTCTCCTTAATCGCAATCATACCTATCATTTTTCATCCTTTTTTCTTCTCGTGGACCCGACCCCTTCCAAACACCCCTATTTGGCACCTATCCCATTGACTTCATCTCTTTGCACTGATTGTAGTGGTACCATTCACCATTAATCCCTTTCTATGCATTCCCACTTCCCACCTATCCGATACCCCTTCCCATGGTGTTCATGATCATTCAATTCCCCTAGTCCCTAACAACCTTCCTCCCAATGTTAGCCCTTATCGTCATTCCTTTGCCAAAAAAAATGAAATTGAGAAAATTGTTCAATAATTACTCACCACGGGTCTTATACTTCCTAGTACCAACCTCTATTCTCCTCCGTTGGTCATGGTACTTAAGAAATAAGTCTCTTGGCATGTGTTTTGTAACTTTCATGCCCGCAAAAAACTCACCATCAAAGAAAAATTTCCTATTCCTACCATTGATGATCTCTTGGATGAATTAAGCGGTGCCCAATACTTTAGTAAACTTGATCTATGTTCTAGATATCACTAGACACATATGAAAGAGGCAGACATTCCTAAGACTTCCTTTCGAGCTCATGAGGGCCACTATGATTTCTTGGTCATGCCATTTGGTTTGTGTATGTAGAAATTTTAATACAAATTATGTATTGCCTAGATTCTCCTGATATAACAATTATATGCCACTATGAAATACATAATCACTTCTACAAATATTCTTGCAGAATTTAAAACATGATCGCCAATTGCAATATCAAGAAGAAAGATCAATCACACATAACACAAATGTTTTTACTGAGAAAGAATAAAGCTAAAAACACCACTATCATATATTATGTATATATCATGGATCATGAAACAATTTCATACAAAACTCTAATCCAAGAGCTCTCAGTACAATATACAATCGTCTCACACTATCATACAAAAATTGGCAAATTCATGTGCCAATTTACTGCTTCCAGACAACCTGTCTCCTCTGCACAATCCCTGCTAATGGAAATCCCCGAAATGAATGAATTCCTCTTGCCTAGGTTGCACAATCCTCATGGGAAAATCCAATGTGTGTGTGGTTGCATGAGTGCACCCACTAAAGTCACAACTGATAGTCAACATGTCCCTTTCACCTATTATCTCAACTAGGTCTCCACTGGATCTGACATGCATGTAGTTAATAGTGGTAAATCTGTAGTTGAATGTGAGACCACTGATTGTGAATTAATTAATAATTATTTCACTGATCTCTCACTAGTGTAAGTTCAGTTACAACTAGTACAACTGATATTAACTCACTTAATTGAGTTAAAATACTTTAAAACTCACATAACTACACATCCAAATCTGTTACAACTTCGAATCACTCAGTTACAACTAATTCAACTTGCATGTCCCACCAGCCAACCTTTGAACTCGAATTTCATATAGCTAACTGATTTTCCACTTCAGTCTACTATTTCCAGGTGCTCATTGAGAATAGATTAATATTTATTGTCCAACTATTATTAAGGGATAATAATAGTCGACATACATCTATAAATAGAATCCGCTCACCATCTATAAATAGACATCATCTATAAATAGAATTTGCTCATCATCTAAAAATAGACTTCCACCTAAAGATAGCCTGAGGCTCCATCCTAGTGTAGGTGCATAATTTTCACTGGGATCTTCTTGTTGAATCTCAACACTACCTCTCAACAAGAAAGGGATTTTCCTTCACCCCGATCGTGTCTCTATGGTATTCAAAGTTTCTCCTGGTGAGCACCTTTGTCATAATGGCCGCATCTTGATCTTCCATATGAATGTACTGAAGCAACATGATCTTCTGCTGCACACAATATCTAATATGATGATATTAGATATCTATATTCTTAGATCTATCATGAAACAAAGGATTAATCGAGATTTTAATGCAACTCTGATTATCACAATGAATCACTGTCAGATCTAAATGAGAACCAAACAAACCAACCAAGATCTTTCTCATCCAGATAGCCTCACATGCAGCTTGACTCTCTGCCATGTATTCTTCTTCCATTGAACTGAGTGCCATAGCTCTTTATTTCCTACTATACCAAGAAACAACTGTAGATCTGATACTAAAGATCCCCCCTGATGTGCTCTATTTGTCTGTTGGTATGCCCGACCAATTTTCATCTATGAAGCCATGCAACTTCACCTCATCCATTTGTCTATACCATAATCCATACTCATATGTGCCCCTCAGATATCTCAGGACATGCTTTCCCACCTTCCAAAAGATCTTGGTAGGATTAACCATCGCTTGACTTAGCTGGTTAACTGCATACCAAATGTCTGGTCTTGTGTTCACTAGATACATTAGCAAACCCACTAACTATCGATAGACAGTAGCATCCACTACCTCTCTAGAAGTAGCATCCTCTTTCCTCTAGTTTCCTGGAAGAGGAGTATCCATGGGTTTGCAGCCCTCCATGTGAAACTTACCCAGTATCTCCCTTGCATACGTGCCTTGATAAACAAAAATTTCACCATATCGCTGCCATATTTCCAATCCAAGGAAATAATGAAGGAGGCCCATATCCTTCATGTCGAACTCCTTTTCAAGGTCCTCCTTGCATGAGTGTATCAACCGCTCATCACCAGTCAATATTAAATATTCAACATAAAGAACAATGATTAAAATCTTACCCTCCACCACAATTTGGTATAGGTTTTCATCTGCTTCACTTTTGGTGAAGCCCTGTCCAGTGAAATAATTGTCTATCCAAGTGTACCAAGCATGCGGTGCTTTCTTTAGTGCATACAACTCTCTTTTGAGTTAACACACATGCGACTCACTGCTGAAGATCTCAAATCCTTGAGGCTGCTCTATGTACACTTAGTCCTCAATGATCCCATTGAGAAACATAGTTTTAAATCCATATGATGAATGTGACAACCCATCTGCGTTGAGAGAGCAAGAATGGTCCTTATGGAAGAGTACCCTATGACAGGTGAAAAAGTTTCTTCATAATCTATCCCCTCGATCTGTGAGAATCCTCATGCCACAAATATGGCTTTATATTTCTCAACACTCCCATCATTAGCTTGCTTTACCTTGTAGATCCATCTCAAACCTACCATTGATTTGTCGAACGGTCTTTGGACAATTTCCTACGCACTGTTTTTGACAATGGAGTTATACTCCTCCACCATTGCATCAACCCAAGTGGGATCCTACACTGCTTCCTAAAAGGAAGATGGTTCAGTCATAATAGATTTTCTCATGAGATCCATGTATCCAGTAAATTGATTAGGAGACTGTCTCTATCTTTGCTGTGAAGTAGGGGCTCCTACATTTTGTGCAACATCTAGTCTCAATCTATCAGCTTCCATGGTGCTCTTTCTGCCATTTCTGATGGATGGCTTTGCATGAGTGGCTTCCTCCACTCCATGAACCTCCTCATGTGTTTGATCGACATCTTGAGAATCATCTTTGGGAACCAATAGTTCCTCCTCTACATGCAAGTCTATCTCCCTCTCAAGCAAAAACCGCATGGCTTTCCCCTCATCGAATTTTATATCCCGTCGCATAACAGTCATCTTACTGTTAGGAAAATACACATGATAATTATGGGGTGTTTCTATGTACCCCACAAATATCCCAACTTTAGCAGTCGGCTCCAGCTTCTTCCTAACATTCTTGGTCACATGCACATAAACAAATGAGCCAAAAATATTAAAATGAGAAACATCAAGTTTCTTACCAGTGAAAGCTTCTTCAGGTGTACTCATGACAAGTACTCTATGAGGACAATGATTTTGCACATAAAATGAAACATTGCATGCTTCTGGCCACAAATTCATTGGTAGGCCCTGATCATGCAACATCGCTCATACTACACCCATGATCATTTTGTTCTTCCTCTCCGTGCTTCCATTTTTCTATGGGTTATGAGGCGCTATGAGTTCTCTTCAAATTCCTTCTTTTCTGCAGAAGTCTTTGAATTCATTAGAGATTTACTCTCCACCATTATCACTCCTCAGATCCTTCACTTGCTTCCTCAACTCTTTCTCCACCAATGCTTTAAACTCACATAACTTTGAGAATGCTTGAGCCTTCTTCTGCATGAAGAAGATCCAACATTTATGAGAAAAGTCATCAACAAAAATAACATAATACTTATGTTTTCCCGTTGAAGCAACCGAGAATGGTCCACACATGTCTATGTGAATTCTCTCTAGGATCACCGAATCACACTTATACTTTTCATGAAAGGTGGACTTTACACTTCCCCATGGTGCAACCCTTGCACTGATCTAACTGAGAAAGTGTTCCCATTGGAAGTCTAGTAGATATTTGCTGCATGATTTTCAAGGCTCCATGATGAACATGGCCCAATCACCTGTGCCATAATTCACCCTCATCTCGTCTCACCACTTTTTCTGCCTTGCCCATCATGGCAGTGCAACCATCTACCTCCATCTTGTATAGATTCCTAACTCTAATCCCTATCTTCTTGACTTGACCTGTTGTTTTATGTCACTGAAATTTTTTTCCATCGCTGAAAATAACATCATAGTCTCATTCCTCCAACATTGCGACTGAGACCAAGTATTTATTCAGACCTGGAACATGCATAAAATATTTCAATTGAAACGGTTTACCTAAGTCCCTCTAAAAGGTAATGGTACCAATGCTAGTCACATTATATCGTCCATCGTCTACCATCTCTATATGCATTTTGAGATCTTTCTCCTCCAAGTCACTGGAAAGCTTCTTATCTCCCATCATGTGGAAGGAAGTGTCACTATCCAAATACCACACTGATCCCAATGCACTTGATTCCATGCATGTGATTAAGGAGAAGTCAAGTTCAAATTGTGAGGCAAGGGCCTCACCAGCTGTAGCTCCAACAACCTTATTGTTCTTCTTCTTCCGCGAACAGTTAGTAGTGAGATGCCCATGTTCGTGATAGTGAAAACACTTCACTCTAGACAAATCCATCTTCTTGCCTTTAAACTTGGATTTTGAATGGAATTTATTCTCCTTACCTTTCCTTGCCTTGGCAGCCAAAGCAAAATCCTCTTCATCATCATTCTTTGATGAAGAGCCATCTTTGGTGTTCTGCCTGAACTCCTTTTGCACCAAATCCGACCATAGTCGTTCCCAATATGGAAATGTTTCCCTTCCATTGGGAGATTATTGATAATAGTGCCAACTCTTGGGAAGTCCTAGGAGAGCCAAGCTCACCAAATCATCATCAACGATTTTTATTCCCACACTTCCCAGCTCATCCCGACATTGGACAAACTTCGTGAGATATTTTGGAATGGAGTCGCCCTTCTTCATCTTGATCTTCCTCAGTTTATCTTTGAGCGTCAATTTCCTATGGTCCCTGCTGCTTTGGAATAGATTCATCAAAGTCTTCCACACTTCATATGGTGTGACTTTCCCATGGAGGCTTAAGACAATGTGGTCTCGTACTCCCTCCAACAAGATCCTCCTCGCCTTTGCCACTTTCTTTTGCCATGCATTAAGATTTATAGTGTCTAAAACATCTGGCTTAGGAACATCTTTGTCAACGAATTCCTTCAAGCCATTGTCTTTGAGTACCGCCTCCATCCTGTCCTTCCAAGAAATGTAGTTTGAGCTGCCCTCGAATGCATACTCTAACCTCAATCCATTGAAATCCATTTCGATCTTGAATCAGTTGTAGCACCAAGAAAGTCTTTCTGCAAATTTGAATTCTATCCAATCACAAACTCATCTTTTGCAATTTTCTAAGCCCTGATACCATGTAGAAATTTTAATACAAATTATGTATTTCTTGGATTCTCCTGATCTAACAATTATATGCCACTGTTAAATACAAAATCGCTTCTACAAATATTCTTGCGGAATTTAAAACACGGTCACCAATTGCAATATCAAGAAGAAAGATCAATCACAAATAAAACAAATGTTTTTACCAAGAAAGCATAAAGCTAAAAACCACACTATCATATATTATGTATATATCATGGATCATGAAACAATCTCATACAAAACTCTAATCAAATATCTCTTAGTACAATATACAATCGTCTCACACTGTCATACAAAAATTGGCAAATTCATGTGCCAATTTATTGCTTCCGGACAACCTGCCTCCTCTGCACAATCCCTGCTAATGGAAATCCCTGAAATGAATGATTTCCTCTTGACTAGGTTGTGCAATCCTCATGGGCACATATAATGTGTGTGTGGTTGCATGAGTGCACCCACTAAAGTCACAATTGATAGTCAACCTGTCCCATTCACCTGTTATCTCAATTGGGTCTCCACTTGATCCGACATGCATGTAATTAATAGTGGTAAATCTTCAGTTGCATGTGAGACCACTGATCATGAATTAATTAATAATTAATTCACTGATCTCTCACTAGTGTAAGTTCATTTACAACTAGTACAACTGATCTTGACTCACTTAACCGAGTTAATCTACTTTACAACTCACATAACTACACATCCAACTCTGTTACAACTTTGAAACACTCAGTTACAACTAATTCGACTTGCATGTCCCACCAACCAACCTTTGAACTCGAATTTCCTATAGCTAACTGATTTTCCACTTCAATTAACTATTTCCAAGTGCTAATTGAGAATAGATTGATATTTATTGTCCAACTATTATTAAGGGATAATAATAGTCGACATACATCTATAAATAGAATCCACTCACCATATATAAATAGACATCATCTATAAACAAAATTTTCTCATCATCTAAAAACAGACTTCCACCTAAAAATAGCCCGAGGATCCATCCTAGTGTAGGTGCATAATTTTCACTAGGATCTTCTTGTTGAATCTCAACAGTGTAATGCTCCCTCCACTTTCCAGAGCCTCATGAATCATGTATTCTATCATTTTCTTTGTCATTTTGTCTTAGTTTTATTTGATGATATTTTCACCTATAGAAAAACATGAACAACCCATCTTTCCCATGTCGATCAAGTTCTCCATCTACTCTCTCAGCACCAACTTTTCCTCAAACAATATAAATTTGCTTTAGAGCCTCGGAAGTGGAGTATTTGGGTCATATTGTTGGGAAGGATGGTGTAAGGGTGGATCCTAAGAAAATTGAAGTTATTATGGATTAGCCTTGCCCCAATAATATAAATAGCTTGTGTGGGTTTCTTGGTTTAACAAGATATTATCGCAAGTTTGTTAAGAATTATGGAAAAATTACAGTGCCTCTTATTGCTCTCCTTAAAAATAATTCTTTCATTTGGAATCTAATAGATGATCACTCCTTCCAAGCCTTGAAAGAGGTTATGTCCACTACTCTTGTCCTATTCCTTCCTAACTTCAGAAAGACCTTCATCTTGGAATGTGATGCTAGATGGAAAGGAATTGGCGTTGTCCTTATGAAATATGGTCGGCCTTTGGCCTTCATTAGAAAACAACTGCCAGAGCATCGTTTGGGCCAATATATCTATGAAAATGAAATGTTGGTAATTCTGCATGTTGTGGATCTCTGGCACCCTTATCTATTGGGGAAATGCTTTCAAATTAACACAGATCATCAGAGCCTTAAGTATTTTCTGGAGCAATGACTTTTATCCCCAAAGCAACAAAAATGGGTGACCAAGATATTTGGATATGATTATGAGATCCTTTACAAGAAAGGAAAACATAATGTGGTTTCAGACACTCTTTCAATGAAATATGAAGATGAAGGGTCCCTCTTTCCTCTCTCCTTCGTTGTACCAGATTGACTCCAATATGTTTTCTAGGAATGGATGCAAGATCCCAAAATTTCACGTCTGATCCAACAATTGCAAGACAATTATCTAGTTTCTCCAGGGTACTCTTGGCACAATGACGAACTTCACTACAAAGGTCATCGATATTTAATCAAAGAATCACAACTTAAATCCACAATGCTTTCTTAGCTTCATGCTACACCCACAGTTGGGCATTCAGGGTTTACCAAAACCTATGACGGGGTCAAACATTCTTTTTTTGGGAATGGTATGAAGTAGGATGTCTGCACCTTTGTGGTGGAATGTGATGTTTATCAATGCAACAAGGGAGAAACAGTCAAATCCCTTGACACACTACAAATGCTTCCGATTCAACCCACTATTTGGAGGGATATTTATATGTATTTCATTGTTGGATTACCTAAATTGGTCAATAACTATGCCATCATTGTGTTCATTGATCATCTTTATAAATATGTTCATTTATGTGTGATCCAGGAGGATCCTCAAGTCTAGAAAATGCTCAAAAATAAAAATTCTCGAAATCATATGAAACTAATTCCATTGTGTCTGTCTCGTCGCGCTGATTCTGACCATATATTTACTTCCTCAAACAAACATCGTATGTGGAAGTTATCGCGTTCTAATCAAATTCCCAAACATGCAAATGGTCAACAGGTAAAATTCAATGCTGACATCAACAGTACGATAGGTGACGTTAACATGATGTCATGATGACATCATCATGCTAACGTGGCATCGTCTAGAGGTGAAACGTGGAAGTTGACTGTATAGTGATGTGGCAGAGGATTGGCTTGTTGACTGGGCAAGTGCGGTAGATGTGGGTGAATCATTGCTTGACAAGTGTCACCATCATGGGAAGATGTAATGTAACCATGTGGCCCAGTAATGGGCTGCCACATGGCACCCCTTCATTGGTTGTTGTTGTAAAATTTTATGGACTGCACCAAAGTCGAACCCACGACCTACAGCAGTGGGGGGAATGTTTTGGGCAGGGTTGGGCTACCAGGTCACCCATCGTGGAATTTAACTTCTATGGAGGCAACATAATATTTAAGGGGTAAATATTATAATGGTCGTGGAATAAAGGGCTAGGGCTAAGCCCCAACCCAAGGTATTTTTGCAACCATATGCCCACATATGGTTTGTTTTAAACCCCGACACATATACACTATACCATGAGGCAAGGCGCGGGCCACAGGACCAAAAATCAACCAACCACGTGACCAGGAGATATGACCGTGTCTAGGGCCAATTGACGGGGGCTTATCTGTCCGATCGGGCCCTTGGTCCCATTGCATGCACCATCAGACTAGGATCTAACGAAGGAGGGGCTAATGTGTATCACCCATTTGGGTTGGCACTTGTCCATATGGACCATATGACCCTGCAAAAGGGGAACACGCCCAACCTTTAGGGGCTTATTTTTATTTTGTATATCAGAGTGGTTATTTTTTTATACTTTTTGCCTAGATTGGGCCTTTTTGGAGATTTCCTATCCATTTGGAGGGGGATTTGATCCCAAAAAGAGGCCATATATTTGTGGGAAGTTGGGCTTCCATAACTGAGCCTAAAAAATATATAAACAATGCCCTTTGAGCTTTTGAGGGTACTTTTGCATTGCAGGGAATGTGAAGAGCAGCTTGAGCTAATGGCCCATTTCTCATGTTTTGAGGGGCATTGAGTTATGTTTTGAGAGGAGATAGTTGAGGCATGTGTGCATCTTCATAATGAGTTCTTGTACAATAGATCAAAAGCTTGTTTGTAACAACAAAGAGCCATTGTAAAGAGAAATTGAGCATTAAAGATCACTAAAGCGGTCCTCCACTTGGAAGCGGGCCCGAAGACGTAGCCACACATTGGTGAACTCCGTTAACAAGTTATTTGTGTCTATTTCTCTTTCTTATTGTTGTTATATTCTATTATTTGCAACATGATTAATGATGGTTGAACTCTTTAATCATTCATGAGCATCAAGTTAATGTCATTTTGTTATTAAGACCTTTCATTTTTGGATCAAGTATTTTGGTATCAGAGCTTTGGTTGTGTTGGAAGGTTTAACAAGTGTAGGATTGGATTCTCACAAGATCCAAATATCGAAGATGATAAGGATCATTGAATGAATTCATTTCATAAATATAATGAGTGTTGAGGAAGAAAATAATGACACTAGAAGGAGAAACTTCTCCACGAACTAGAGAGTTCGAAAAACATTTTTCTCCATGTCAGAAATGGTCAAAGTGTTATATGATGATTTCTTGGAGAGAAATAAACCTGTTCCAGGAGAACCTCTTACGAAGGAGAAAAGTGAAGACAAAGGAGAATCTTCAAAGCCTCCTCCTTCATCACCTTTTTCTCGTTCTTCTTCTCCTTCTTCTTCAAATGCTAGTTCTCATTCTACAACACATACTATACAAAAGCATACACATAAGAATATGTTTGACATGCATTTGTTAAATATTGATGTTAAGTTTGATTTACCTTTGTATGATGTGTAACTAAATGCAAAAAATTTATATAATTGGATAAGACAAATTGAAGTATATTGCATGATACAAAAAATCATAGATGAGGAGACTATGATCTAGCTTGCTAGTCTCAAGATGGGAGGAAACTCTCTTGTATGTTGGGAAAGTAGGAAAAAACAGGATCTTAACAAGCTCGGTAAGACTCTCTCTTAATGGCTTGATTTTACATCTGAATTACAAAAGCAATTTTATCCTCTATATTATATGCAACAAGCTATTATGTCATGGAAGAACTTTAGGCAGTTAAAGGGACAAACTGTTCAAAGTTATACACAGGATTTTCGGAAAAGAGATTTATTGTTGGGAATACCATTGGATACTCAAGAGACATTGCTTAAGTACATATGCGATTTGCATATCTATTTACGACATACCATTCTTATGTTTAATCCAACTAGCTTAGATGAGGTGTGTGTGCAAGCCACTCATCTTGAATCTAGAGGAAATAATGTAAATGTTGATTTTGTAAAACCATTTAAACCTACTAAAGGAAAATACAAAGGAAAGGGTAAACATAATCAACTGAGGGAAAATGAAGAGAATTGTAAATGTCAGTAAACAATATTTACTAATGGTCGTAAAAGCTAAGGACACTATCAGAATTGATACTTTTCAGGATTGTGACACAAATTTGAAAGATGATTTAGTTAGATTTGTTTTTGACTATGATGGTATTTTTCAAGTTCCGAAAGGATTACCTCCAAAATGAAAAGTTGAACATGAGATACAATTGTAGCAGGATGTTCCTCTTCCTAACATTGGAATGTAGAGGTTATCAGTTTTGGAAAATGCAAAGATAAAGAAACGGGTACAAGAGTTGATTGAACAAGGGGTCATCAGACCAAGTGATTCTCCATGTGGGTCACCTATCATCCTGGTGCCAAAGAAATATGGCACATGGCACATGTGCGTGGATTTACGAGCCTTGAACAAGATCACAGTAAAAAACCGTTACCCTCTTCCTCGCATTGATGACTTAATAGATCAATTGAAATATTCGGTTTATTTTACTAAGTTAGACTTAAGAAGTGGTTTCCATCAAATCATAGTTTTTGAATAGGATATATGGAAAACTACTTTTAAAACAAAACAAGGATTATTTGAATGGTTAGTGATGACATTTGGGCTTACTAATGCACCTGCTACTTTTATGCGGGTAATGAACGATGTATTCATGCCATTCATTGATGATTTTTTAATAGTCTACTTAGATGATATTCTTATTTTCAGTAGGACCAGGGAAGATAATTTCCAACATGTTAGGCAGATACTTTTAGTATTGCAGAGATAGAAACATTTTGTAAAGTTGTCAAAATGTGAATTTGGAAAAACATCTCTTGTATATTTGGGATACATTGTAGGGGGTGAAGAACTCAAGATTGATCCCTCTAAAGTTGAGGTCATTGTAAATTTTCCAAAGCCTACAAATGTAACTGAAGTAAGAATATTCATGGGGGAAACACAGTATTGGAGGAAGTTTATTGCAAACTTCTCTCTAATTGAAACTCCTTTACATGCGTTGACAAGTGTGAAAAGGGGATTCCAATGGGAAGGAAGCCAACAAAGGCTTTCGACACTTTGAAAGTGAAGATTAATACAACTCTTGTTCAGTAATTTCCATATCTCCAACAGTCTTTTGAAATTGAAATCGATGCAAGTGACTATGCCATGGGGGCAGTGCTGATGCATCACAGAAAGCCCATATGCTATCATTCTGAGACCTTCACTACAAAAGTAATTAACTGTCCAACCTATGTTAAAGAATTGTATGATTTAGTACAAAGTGTTAAAAAGTGGAAACATTACTTAATGGGAAAATAAATAATAATACATGATGATCACCAACCATTACAGTATCTACAATCACAAACTAAGCTACAACAATCAAGGAATTTTATATGGATGGGGTTTTTACAACAGTTTTGTTTGGTCATTAGATATAAAAAGGGCATTCATAATAAAGTTTATGATATGTTATCAAGACCTCCTAGTACAATTGCTACAATCCTTAAGCACAATTCAATTACTCATGAAAGTTACATTGAACAATATGGTGAAGACAAAGATTTTAAAGAAGTATATGAAAATTTAAGTCATGGTAAAAGAGAAAAATAATTGAATTATCATATTAAAGAAAAAATTTTGTATCATTTGGGCAAGTTATGTGTTCTAGAAAGTGAAAGAGTCCATGTAATTAGGGAGACACATACTTCTCTTATAGTAGGACATTTTGGTGTAGAAAAAATAGTTGCTCAGTTACAAAGGTTTTTTTATTGGCCTTGAATGCATGAAAATGTGTCCAAGTATGTAAAATGATGTACTATGCGTGCACTAAGCAAGCCAAGTAACAAAAATCTAGGATTGTACACTCCACTTCCTATTCATTCTAGACCATGGGAAAGTGTATCTATGGATTTTGTGGGGGGATTTCCTATGTCTAGGAAAGATGATGATTACTTGTATGTGGTTGTGGATATGTTCAGAAATATGTGTGTTCTAATTCCCTATAAAAATCAAGTCACAGATGAACAAACAATGCAAATGTTCTTTGAAAATCTATGGGTTCATTTTGAGTTACCTACTTCAATTGTATCTGATCGAGACTCCAAGTTCATGGGGAAATTTTGGTCAAGATTGTGGGAACTTATGGACACCAGAATGAATAAGAGCACACCATTTCATCCACAAATGGTTGAGTAGATAGAGGTGGTGAATAGAACAATAGTGCATCTGCTTCGGGCATATTGCAACAAACATCCTAAGCTTTGGGATGAACATTCGTGTTATGTGCAACATGCGTATAATCAAGCCAAAACAATCTTCTACTCAAAGATCTCCATTTGAAACATGTTTGGGATACTTGCCAAAATCTCCTTTCTATTTTTTCTTTGGGAAAGACATTGTAGTAGACAGACACAATGATGTGGAGAAGGCTACAAAGTTCATTGAACGGATCCAGTTGATTCATTAGGCAATACAAGAATAGTTGAAGAAAAGCCAAGCCAAATACAATGCGAGACATGACATGCATCGAGTTGATCATTAGTTCAAAGTGGCAGATCAAGTCTGGTTATACATCATCAAGGAAATATTGCAAGGGAAGGGTAAAAAGCTAAAACCAATTCGTTATGTTCCTTTCAAAATTTTAGACAAAATTGGTTCTAATGCTTTCTGGTTAGAATTGCCTCCATATATGCAAATTTATTCAGTTGTAAATGTGGAAAACTTGAGATTGTATGAGCCTCCTATGATCAAGGATCAAGGAGAGAGTGTTCAGATTCCTTCCATAGAATTATTTTCTCCTGAGTATATGAATGAGTTGCAGGAAGACACCATATTGGACAAAAGAGTCTGTACTTCTTGCAGGGGTGATGTGGAGTATCTTTGAGTGGGATTGAAGGACACAAATCCAAGTCATGCCAACTAGATGGAGACCGGAAAATTTAGGGTGTAGTATCCTCACTTGTTTACCAACTCATACCAGAATTTTGGTGTTCCAAAAGATTCCAACTGGGGAGGATTGATCCAGGAGGATCCTCAGGTCCAGAAAATGCTCAAAAATAAAAGTTCTCAGAATCAGACAAACCAATTCCATTTCTTCTTTCTCGTCGTGCTAATTTCAGCTATATATTTACTTTCTCAAATGGACAATGTATGAGAAAGTTATCGCATTCTGATCAAATTCCCAAACGGGCAAAAAAAAACAGGCAAAATTCAACACTGACATCAACAGTGCAAAAAGTGACATTAGCATGACATCATGATCATGTCATCATGCTGACATGGCATCATTTGGAGGTGACATGTGGCAACTCACTGTACGGTGATGTGGAAGAGGATTGACTTTCTGATTGAGCGGGTGTCGCAGACATGGATGAATCATTGCTTGACAAGTGTCACCATCATGGGTGAATGTAATGGTGCCACATGGCACCCCTTCATTGGTTGTTGTTGTAAAAGTTTATGGACTCCACCAGAGTCGAACCTACGACATCTAGGCATGGGGGGAACATTTTGGGTAGGGCCAGGCTACCATCCCACCCATCATAGAACTTAATCTCTATGGTGACAACGTAATATTTAAGGGGTAAATATTGTAATGGTCGGGGAATAAAGGGCCGAGGATAAGCCCCAACCCCTGGTCTTTTTTCAACCATACATCCACATGCGGTTTTTTTAAAACCCTGAAACATATAAACTATACCATAAGGTAAGGCACGGGCCATGGGACCAACACTCAACCAACCACATGACCAAGAGTTGTGATCATAGCTAGGGCTGATTGGTGGGGGCTTATCTGTCTGATCAGGCCGTCGGTCCCATTGCATGTGCCATTAGACCAGGAGATAACGAAGAAGGGGCCAATGCGTATCACCCATTTGGGTTGACACTTGGCCATATGGACCATATGACCCTGCAAAAGGGGTGCACACCCAACCTTTAGGGGCTTACTTTGATTTCTATATCATAGTTGTTATTTTGTTATAGTTTTTTCCTATATTGGGCCTTTTTGGAGATTTCTTGGCTATTTGGAGGGGGATTTGATCCCAAAAAGAGGCCATATCTTTGTGGGAAGTTGGGCTTCCATAACTGATCCTAAAAAATATATAAACTAGGCCCTTTGAGCTTTTGAGGGTACTTTTGTATTGCAGGGAATGTGAAGAGAAGCTTGAGCTAATGACCCATTTCTCATGTTTTGAGGGGCATTGAGTCATGTTTTGAGAGGATATAGTTGAGGCATGTGTGCATCTGCACAAGGAGGTCTTGTACAGCAGATCAAAAGCCCGTTTGTAACAAAAAAGAGTCATTGTAAAGAGAACTTGAGAATTAAAGATCAATAAAGTGGTCCTCCACTTGGAAGCGGGCCTGGAGACGTAGCCACACATTGGTGAACTTCGTTAACAAGTTCTTTGTGTCTATTTCTCTTTCTTATTGTTGTTATCTTCTCTTATTTCCAGCATGATTAATGATGGATGAACTATTTAATCATTCATGAGAATCAAGTTAATGTCATTTTGTTATTAATACCTTTCATTTTTGGATCAATGTGCTCTCCAACACCCATTCACTGCATCCATAGTGGCTCAACGTTTCATGGATCATATCTTCAAGATTCATGGAATGCCTCATTCTATTGTCTCTAACCAAGATCCCACATTCACTCGCAAATTTTGGCAAGAATTTTTTAGGATACAGGGAACCCATTTGCCTCTTAGCATAACCTATCATCTCAAGACTGATGGCCAAACTGAAGTTGTCAACAAGTGTTTGGAAACATATTTGAGGTGTTTTGCATCTAAGAGGAAAAATTACTGGGATTAATGGTTACCCCTAGTTGAATGGTGGTACAACACTTCTTACCATACAACTACTAACATCACTCCTTTTGAAGCAGTATATGAACAAAATCTACCTTCAGTTCTCTCATACATGCTCGATGTCTCGAAGGTCTAGGTGGTTGACCACACTCTTACAGTTCGAGAGGCTATTCTCCATACCTTCAAAGGGAATTTGGTCATGAATTAGAATCACATGAAGCAACAAGCAAATCAAGGTCCCTCAGAATGTCAATTTGTTGAAGGGGAATAGGTGTTTGTTCGACTGCAGCCTTATAAGAAGACTTCACTCAAGGATGACCATTGTCAGAAATTGATGCCCAAATTTATGGTCCTTATATAGTTATTAAGAGTGTGGGACAAGTGGCATATCAGTTATCTTTGCCCAGTCATTCTAAGCTCCACCCTGTTTTTCATGTCTCATGCTTTAAGAAGGTGATTGGAACAAAGTGCTAAAATCAAACCAGTCTTCCCGAGTTAGATAAAGAAGGCTCCATCTCATTTCAACCAAAATCAGTTTTGGACCAGCGTGAACGTCGTATCCATCAATGCACCATCAAGGGAGAATTAATACAATGGAAAGATACAACTTTAGCAGATGCCACCTGGGATCCAGTTACCATTCTGCAACAATTTCCTCATCTCAAGCCTTGAGGACAAAATTGTTTCTAAGGGGGAGGGAATGTTAGGGACCTAACCTCCGTAACCCCTCATGTTTGTATAATAATATGTTTTCCATGTAATAAATGATGATATTAATAAGACCTAGTAATAAAGAAGAAGAAGTCAAATGTAAGAAGACCTAAAAGAAGCTTCTGCTTCTAGAAGATCTTCCTCTAGATTGTTAATTTGGTAGATAGATTTAGTATAAATAGGAGTCGAGGGCATGAGAAGTATTTGTCTTCAGAATTATTGTAATCGAGTGTTGCTCTGCTGGAGGTTGCACCCTCGAAGAGGCAAGCAAACATTGCTTCCTATCAATAAAGGTATTATTTTGGTGTTGTGGTTTCATATATTGTGTTGTTATGTTGTTACTCTCTGTAGTATTTATGTTTTCTGCTATTATAATAGGTCCAATACCTTACAGAGTAGGATCTCCTTCACAAAGATTCACCTCCATGAGTTATTCTATGAACTCAGCTAATGTCAAGACTGATAGAAAATTGTAAAACTTATAATGGGGCCGCAAAGATAAATCTCTAGATTGTTTCTCCACTAGGAAGACCACCCAAATTTTCCTTCTCCTTCAACAACTAAAAATCTCCACATTTGACTTGATTGGCTCCTTGTTCATAGTTACAACAAAAGTACAACTATACAAACAAAAACTATTATTTCTACCTCTCTACCCCTACTCCTACACCTAATCATACATAGGACTACATCCTCAGGATCTTATCTTCCTGGGCTCTCCCATGAGGGAGTCACACCCAAACAACCAACTCTGATATCATGAAAATGTTTGGAGAGAAAGGAAGAACAAAAATACAACACAAGAATGCAGGAATCGATTGGGGTTTCAATACTCGTCTAAGTATTAAATAGGTTACATAAAGTACAATAATGATCCAACAAATCTACGAATCATTGCTCTTAACTAAAACTAAACTCAGTGTGAACTGGAGTCTAACTCCACTAAACTCCATGAGCTAGCAAACAGCTTGATAGGTAGGCAGAAAACTAGAGATTATCTCTAACAATTCAGTGATATCGGAATTTGTTTTGGGAAATTCAATAATTCGA
Source organism: Picea engelmannii (assembly GCA_009831015.1). NCBI lineage: Eukaryota > Viridiplantae > Streptophyta > Pinopsida > Pinales > Pinaceae > Picea > Picea engelmannii. The sequence continues at coordinate 28,868 of ML840271.1, read as the reverse complement.
TTCAAACAACTAATAATTTGGCAAAATTCAATACAGTTTGCATGGTTCATAGCTTACCCACACAAATTTGGAGATTTGGAGTAGTACCTGCCTGATAGAACGTGTCTGGTGCAAAGTGTGACCTGCAATTTGATCTATTGTTCCAAGGTAAATGTGATCATCCTTGATGGCATCCCATTCATGGTGGCGAGCCCATGCCAATAGGGGGGTTATTCAAATATTTTATTTTTGAGGTAATCTTAGCAAGTTCTTCGGTCCTTTATCCCAATACTCTCCCAGAATAAGACCTGGAGAG
>ML840270.1:29207-42426 GCA_009831015.1 Picea engelmannii | reverse complement strand
CAGGACAAGTCTGGCGAAGAAGAAGAAGGATGGGCCCTCCAGGGCCATGCTCAGGTCAATCCTGCTCTCGGTACTCCATGTCTAGGACCTGTGGGCCTCGAGACATGATCTCCTAGTTATCCCTAGAAAACGGGGATAACAGACACTAGCCCAATAGGACGCTCTGTCACCTCCTCCAAACTTGTATTGCAGATTTGTATAATGTCTTTGAGCACTTAACTAGGGTAAAAGGGGTTTCATGCACATGTTTAATAATATTGATGATGAGATGTGATTGACATTGCTATGATCCCATTGACTTATGAGCCCATGGAGGGCGTATCTGTTGGTGTGCATGATCATACCCGATAGATAGGTACCACATTCAGGTACACATGGGGAGATGATTAGTTCGGACCTCCATGGGGCTGAAGAGCCCACTAGATGGATGATGAGACGCCAACAGGGGGCAGAGACAGGACAAAGGGGTTTGCACCGGAGAAGAGGAGGATGTTCCACAGAGGCACCTTGGCAGAGCCTTACCTAGGGGGGTTGTGCCCTCTTCATTGGAACGTTGGCCTTGGAAGGCCTAGGATGTCACCCAGGAGGTCCATGACGTCATCCATTCTTATGAACGTTTTGGGGGACAGTCATGGGAGCTTGGCACGTGTGGCAGGTTGGAGAAGCCCAAGGAGGGCTAACGTTTTTCTCTAGGAGGCTGCATTTTCCCTAGAAAGGGCTAACGTCACCCTAGAAGTGGCATGACATCTTGTTTTTGCTTGATTAGGGTTTCATTTATGACATTTAATGTAAAACTATATTATTTTGATATTTTGGCCTTGTCAGCCTTTTAATGACCTAAAATTTAATTAAGGTCATTTGTACTGTATAAGTAAGAGAGAAAAACTCTCTTTTTATCATCATCTTTCACTCACCACTTGGTGGGGTCTGAAATTTGCGCTCTCATTTAGGGTTTTTGGCTGAAAATTGGTGCGCACTTGTTGAAGGAGACTATTTCTTGGCTATTTTGGCATTTCTTCTTGGTGGAAGGTTTACAACTAGGGTTTGGCTGTAGGAATTCTTGGTTAATGTAAGTGAATTTATGCAACACTTCTTAATTGAATGGTTATGGTACTATTTACTTGCATTTGTTATTATAATTTGCTGAATTAAAACCCTAGGTGACAAGCACATGCTAAGGTCCTTGTCTCATGTCCCTACCAAGTTAAAGGGCCATTTGATTTTGTTGAAGTTAGATAGAGCCTTGCCATAGAAACACTCTAATCCTATTCTTCTAGCCTAGCCGTATTTTACTTGTTGTTGAGTTAAGGAAGGAGAAAACGCACTAAGGACTAGGGTTTCTACACCTTAGTGTGTCGTTTTCCCTAGGGTTTGATTGATGAAGCCTTGCCATACCAACACTTCATCATCAAACTCTATTGTCCTTAGCCATCACTCAAGCTAGCCGTTTTGTTCTTGTCAATGAGCTAAAGAAGGAGGAGAAAGCACTAAGGCCTAGGGTTTCTACACCTTAGTGAGCCTTTCTCCCCTAGGGTTTCATTGTTGAGGCCTTTCTTTAGCAACACCTCAACATTTAACCCTCTTGTCTTCAACCATATCTTTTCTTGCTCAAGCTAGCCGTTTAAAATTTGTCTTTTGAGCTAGAGAAGGAAGACGCACTAGGGCCTAGGTCATCGACACCATAGTGAGTCGTCTCCCCTAAGGTTTGACTTGTTGAAGCCTTGCTATAGCAACACTTCAACATCAAAACCTCTTGTCTCTAGCCCTGTTATTATCATTTCGGCCCTTAAACATTTGTAGCCCTTTTTGACGCCATTTGCCCTAATAAAGCACTGATCTAAGACCTCCACTGTTTGAGTACCTTGGTCACAACTTCAAACAACCAAATACTTTGAATAACTACCTAACCTTCTAACCCTAGCGTAGACTAACATCTACTAACCCTACTGTTGCCATTGTTTATTTATGCTATACTTACACCATTACAACATTTGTATCTTTACAAGCAATTGAATCATTAGCTAAGGCGTTGTTTCTTAATGTTGAGATTGCTACATTGATTGCCATTTGCATTTATTATGAAGTGATATATTATAATCATTGCTAGTTCACATCATTGATTTGCTTCATATGTATCGTTGTCAATTGCTTTGTATCAGAAGTCCATAATTATATAAAGTGCTAACCAAGCAAGTGATCTTACATATGCATAGTTTCTTTGTTGCTTTGTCTCGGGCAGGTACACTTCTGGTTACTTTTATCTTTATTGGCTGATTAGCTGGGACTTTCTGATTGGTGGTGACTTGTGAGGGGGGAATTATCACTTAGCCTTCTTAAGCCTTTTGCCTTCTCAAAACCCTAGGTCACCGGGGACATCTCCCCTGGGCCTTACCTCCCTAAACAGAAAGAGTCTTCCCATTGAGGTGATAGTGGTGGGATTGGTTCAGTTACGCCAGTTTGACCTCCTTTCATCTGTCTGTTGTCTTAACTACAAACTGTGCGATAACACCACCTACAAGGAAGACTCAAAGAGCATGTTAGTTAACATAAACACACATGGACATCAATATCTTTCAAATAAACTAACAAAAGGATTAATGAAAACAAACTAGCATCAATAATCCTAAGCCTAGCTAACAATTGAGATACAAAAACTTAGAACAACATCACCTCATGATAAAACCATATGACACTATTCATCCACAAAATTATACAAGACACCTTCTTGACCTCCAAAGCCTTTTATTCCAAAATGATAGTATTACAGTGATCTTAAAACAACAAGCTATACTCCAACTCCCATTAGCCAACAAAGGAGAGGAATGCTCCATTATATAGCATGAGGGGTGCACTTCCCAAGGAGGGAGGGCACACCACTTGGTGAGGAAAAGAGAGACAAGTGGAAAGGAAAGGGCTTCCACCTCTCCAAACACTCCAAGAGAGCGCCACATGTGAGAGATTGAGGGAGAGGGAGGTCGCCACCTCTCAAGAGGTAGGTCGCCACCTCTCAAGAGGTAGGCGCCTATCCTCAAGGATGCGCCGCCTCTTGAGAGGGGGGCACACCTCGTCTTAGAGATGTTCTCTTCACTTGAAAATTCAACTCCTAACTCACCCACAACTCCCTCTTATGTGCCAACAAGGCTTAGTGAACTCAAAGAGAGGGTGAGTTAACTTGAAACATGCCCCCAACATGTTTCCCAAAAAATAACAATGCTGATTTTTTGTCTTTTATTTCCTTTTTGTGAGAGAAATTTACTTTTAATGATTAAAAATCACTATTTTCACTCTCAAAAGGGGGTTCGTAGGTAAAGTGGGTATTCTAAGGAAGAAAATGAATACCCCAAGGCATATGATGCCTCCTAGTACCACTTATTTAACTTATCCTGTATACATCAATTACAATTAAAATATCCCGTTTTTGCGAGAATTTTTTTATTTGTTGAAAACATTAAAAAATCCCGAGGGGGACTTAATGCATTTCCATAAGAATCAAGAGTGATGACTAGCATGGTGATATACTTTAGACACTAGACTTGGACAACACACCAAGGCCTAGCCACTAGGACATACTCCAGCTTTGGAGGATATTGAGTGAAAAAACTTAAAAATTATGACTCGCTTGTAAAGCAACAAGATATACTTAAAAAGTAAAAAAAACACTCTAGAGTAATGTACTAATGAGCAACTCTTAGGGGGATAATCCTTTTACAAAGTTCATCATGCTAGCTCATCTTATTACAATTCCCCATGGGGGTATGGAAAATGCCTGGAGAAGAAGAAAATTTGAAGGGGAAAAAGTGCCCGACCAGACTTCTGAACTATGAATTTTGAACAAGTCTTTGTTCAATCTTTGGTAGCTCAACTGCAAGTCCATTCTAGTGCAACTTGGAGGGTAACATGAGGCATGGAGGGTTGGTTGGTTGCTTAGAGGATGCCTTGCTTTGGAGGAGTGTTGGGCATTCTAGAGGAGGGCGTTGAGCGCTAAATGGCATGGGCACTGTTGGTTGCTTGAATGGAGGCTTGTACTTGACTTGAGCATGCTTGGGTTGATGGAGTGATCATGTAGGTGTGGTAAACTTGGAGGGGTAGATGGCTTAGGATGAGCTTTGAAGGCTTGTGGAGGAGTGTTGGGCACATCTCATGGAGCCTTGCTTGTTGGATGTCTTCACCTTGGAGCTTGACATGTGTCACTTGAAGAGAGAGTGCTCCACTTATGAGCCTACTTCTATAGAGATAGGTTGCTTGTAGAAGTTTAGGTCCACTTTATATTGTTGGCCTCCCTCACCTCTCATATAAATAGAGGAAGGAGAGACTCCTTTCACATGTACATTCATCATCATTCTTGCACTCCATTTTTTGTGATTGTTTTGTAGGGAGCAAGATGCTAGGGTTCATGAGGAAACCCTAGGAGAAGACATGATAAAGATGTTGATTTTTCAATAAGCAAAGGTTAAGCATGAAGTTCATTCCATTTTAGCATTTTACTTAAACCATAAACAATTTGTTGCAACAACCAAGATCACAAGAAGAAACACCATGCACAAGTACACAAGAAGTATCCTGGGAAACCCTTCTACACAAAGGAAGAAAACCCAACCAATCCTGTGCTATATTCTTCAAGAGAAAGACCTCCACCACCATAAAGACTTAGCACACAAGAGGGTGCTCACAAACCCTAGAAGACTAGCACCCAAGAGGGGTGCGCACTTTTCCCAAGAACAAGTGTTTGCTGAAATTTCCAAACTCACACTTGTGATATGATTCCTCAATGAGGAATTTACCTTTACTTATATTTGACTGAACCTATCAACAGTGGTGTCTGTTGACCACCTATTCAACTAGGGGGTCAACTCCATGTATCATGAAGATATGCACCATCAGGTGCTACCAAGTCAGAGACTTACTAGTTCTACAAGGCACTTTTGGCCTTCAACACATCTTTTTGTAATGAAATTTTTGCTCACCTGCCCGGGATTATAAAGTAATGGGTCTGCATGGATCATAGTTAGGTCAGTGGCCTTAGGACTTCATCATTAGAGGAGTCCCTTTCACCGAGTCTTTTTTTTCCTTAGGTTATTTTATTTATTTTTATTTATTTAGTAACTAGGGGAATCAATAACAACGACAGTATCGTACTCGCGTTACACGGGGTCAAATCCTGCTGGCTGCCTTATAACCTCTAGGGAGAAATTGCACCGCCCGCAAGCACATCCTTCGGATAAATCGGGGTGAGAATCGACCTTGAGACCTCTTTTACATATTTCCTTCCATTTACACGACACTTGCCAATTGATCTACACCCCTACGGGCTTTTTTCCTCAGGTTATTAATTTGGCCTAACCAGCCTTATTAATTTCCCTTGAGTTTTTCACTCCCACAAATAATTCCTCCAAAGTGGTGAAAGGCATTCTAATGGTCTAGCCCTCTGGTAAGTAGTGTCTAGGAATGTTGTAAATGACCATGTAAGGCATCTAAAGTTTTGCGGAATTCCCTAGAGTCTAGACAGGTTTTTTTTAATTTATTAAAATTGCCTAAGTTGGCTTTTGATAGGGGTATTTGTGCTCAAAAGAAATGAAATGAGACCCCCTGCACCTTTGGACCAAGTTTCAACTCAATTGGACAAGTTTTGCTAGGTGTTTGTCCATGAGGAGTCCAAGTCAGTCAAAAATCAACAAATAATTGGTTTAATTAAAAAAACAAAAAATAGTAAAATGAGCAAAATGGTTTGAGAGACAGAGTGGGAAAGGTTTCCTAACCTTTTTCCTAAGTTGGAAAAGTAATTTACCACTTAAAACCGCCCCCCTTACCTAGCCAACAACTTAAAGTGGTGTTCCCTAGTTGATTGACATGTGGGAATTAAAAAATTTAAGTGAAAAAAACCACCTAAACTCTAAATTCGCCTTCCTTGGTGTCTAACTTAATGTTTGACCATAGGAAAAGGTGTTTTCCCCCTTTACATCTCACCCCCTCACTCATTTACCAAAACCCTAACTTACCAAAACCCTGAAAGTGAGTCTTCCTTGATGTGTGACACTTGTAACTCATCCAAGAGGGGTAGCTTTGCCCTCCCAAGTATAAATAAAGGCCTTCTCACCCTCCTTTCATATCTTCTCTCAGTGTATTCTTACTATACCCAAATCTCTCCCATTCTCTCTCTCTCCCATATTGCTCTCTCTTTTCTCAATCTTGAAGCAAGTATTTGCTAAAGCTTGCTCATAATAGAAGAAACTTTGGAGGAAACCATTTGCATTTGGAGTATTCTTGATGTGTGGTTTTGGAGCTTATTGAGGTGACTTGTATTTGTGCATTATTTGAGTTCTTAGTTTCTAGATTAGAGTAGGAGATCCAAGCAAAGTACTTTGCTTGGATAGATCTATAGTAGTATTGCTCTAGATCTAGGTAGAGTAGTTTCCTTTCTTCTTCAAAGTATTTTGTGGATGTTTTGGGATCTACTTACCTCTTACTTGGTCTTTTAGCTTTGTCTCATTTGCTTGCAGGTTGCTAAGGGTTGAGGAGGAACAACTTTAGATTTGGAAGTTGTCTATCTAACCTAATTTTATTTCCTCTTATAGTTTTGGTTTTTATTTTCTTTTCTGATTTATGAGTACATGGGTAGATTTGTATGCTGAAGTAGATCAAAATGGACTACAAATATTGCTATATTTCACTTTATATTTCTGTTTTATCTTGACAAAAATTTTCTACAGGGTTTTCAGTCGTTTTCTGCAGTTTTCCAGCAAGTTTTTCTTGCTGGTTTATGCAGGTCTTTGACAGAAAACGAGGAAGAACAACCCACTTGGGGCCTTAAAACATCAACAACAACCTCCTAAGTTGGGGTGCCTACACACCCAACATCTCTCTCTTCCATTATCATTGTAAGCAAGCCCCCAAAGAGTAACCAAGGGCTTGCATTTCTCTTAAAATTAATTTTCTGCAATTTTTTTTTAGTTTCTTTGCCTAAACCTATGAAAGAGCTTGGCTTTGCCAACCATTCTAAATCGTGAGGCTTTCTTGCTGCAATTTATTTTCTTTTATTAGTTTAGTTTCTTTTCAACCCACTTTGGCACAACAAAGGAAGACTTGCCTTCACCTTATGCCATTGTTTGTGGTTTGCTTAACTTAGTTTTGTTTACAAACATTTCTTTTTTACTTGTTTGCCTACACCTTGAAGTGTGTTTGGCCTTGCTAACCCCCAAAATCGTAAGACTAGTCTAGTTGTGGTTATTTCATTTGATGCCCAATGATGGTTTATGTTAGGTTATGAAGTAATCATGTGCTAGTGTAGGCCCATGGAGGCATAATAAGTTTATGGTGCTCATTTTGTTTTTCCTTTTCTTTGCAAGCTATATTTATTTCAAGTACTTTGCATTCAAGTTATCTCTTTACAAGTACTTTCTTTTAATGTCTTGCAATCTCATGGGCATGGTATAACTTCATGGTTTAAGGCAAACTTTTATTTTATTCCTTGCACTTGACGTTTTGCAAGCACATCTTGCACAACACACAACTAACTTAATCTACCTTAGTCTCATAGGGCTTAAAATTAACTAGTTTTAATAGGTCACCCTCTATTGACCCAACTTTGCTATCTAAATGAGAACTGTAAGGAAGCAACGAGAGGTGCTAGATCGAGGATGATCTCACGACACTTGGCGTCCTTCCCGAGAGTACTTCTTTTCTTAGGTTGACCTGTGGAGCTAGGGTGGGGCCTTGTTTGCCTCACTTATTGAGCACCCAACAACTATTTGGTACAAGCGGGGGGAGTTTTGGGGTTGTCACTTAGTTTAGGATTTATACTAACTTAAAAACTTAACAATCCTAATTAATCCACTACAACCTTGGGGCACTTTCATTTACATATCTTTATGGTTTTGCTTAAGTTGTTTTGCAAGAACTTGTCAATTTATTTACTTTTCATGTAGTTTACTTCAAGCACTTGTGGATGTTAACTAGGTGAGCTAAAAGTTGCGCCCTTGCCCTTGGAGGCTTCATTTGAGCATTTTAATTTTCAGTTTTAAGTTGTATTGGTTTATCGGATTAGCCCCTTGAAATTGCGCATCCTTTGGAGGCAACTTCATTGTTTGGGTTTGTGTTGTCTATTGCTGTATGCCATTGAAGCAACCCCTTAGAGTTGTGCATCTTGTGGAGGCACTCGTCTTGGGTTTGCTGGCTTCTTGTGTTGGTGTGATCTTTTCCTTTGAGCAATCTTGATTTCCTTGCACAATCAAGTAATCAAGTTAGTGCTTGTTTCTTTTCTTGTCCATAGTTGTATAATTGTATCTTTAATGTATCTTTAGACATTCTTAGATTTGTAGATAATTGCTTATCTCTTTTAGTTGTATCTAGTTCTAGTTGTAAATCTTGTAAAGCTTTTCTTTTGTAATCTTGTTGTAACTCTTTGTAAAATCTAATCTCCCTTAAACTTTAGTTGACCCCTTGCCCAACCTTAGGCACTAGTCTTAGTTGTCTTAGGAAAGGGCTTTCCTTTGCATTGTTTGCCTCTCAGATAGGCTAGATTCCCCCAAACCATTACCTTATTAAAATCAACTCCTAGAATTCAATTTTTAATTTCATCTAGTAACTAGGGTCTACCCCCCTTGGCTTCCCTAGGAGTAAGCCTAGACGGAAGAGGTTCAAGTCGAGGTGATAGTGGGATTTGAACCTAGGCATTGTGCCTCCAAGGACACACTAAGTGAGTTGGACTTAACTCACGTTTGCAAGTGTGTATAAGGACGACAATAGTGTCTATTGACACAACATGGCCGACCTCAATAACTCACAATATAATTAATAATTACCATATTAATTATCTTTTACATTAAGGTGGGGCTGACCTGTACCCTTTACATTACAAATAGGGTTACAAGTAAGTCTGACTCTTGAACAATATAGCAAGGGATCTCATACACTCACTAGTGCTCAACCACTAGGGGCACATCCATCTATGCTCAACCACAGCGATGTCCACATCTCTATCTCATTACGTCTCACAGGAGAACCACACTCACTAGTGTTCAACCACTAGGATCACGTTCACCTGTGCTCATCCATGGGCACATCCAACTCAACAGATCTTCTTTCTCACTGCATTACACAGGAGAGTCGTCTGGAGTTCATCATCTCAACTCTCTGCTCAGAGGAGGCTAATACATCGTTTCATCTTTGTCTTAGAACGATGCACCCAACTCATGGGTTTTCACACGTTCACCTGTGCTCAACCACATGCATGTCCAACTCAACAGATCTTCTTTCTCACTGCGTTACACATGAGAATCATCTGGAGTATCATCTCAACTCTCATCAAGGAGGAAGCTAGAACATCGTTCCAGTTCCGTCTCAGATAGGAACCACACACCCAACTCAGGGGCTCTCTCTCAGGTCTGTGTCCTGGAGGATGTCTCACGCATCTGTAATCATCAACACTCCCTCTCAGCTAGGGAGGCATTCTCCATTAGGCCAAGTCTTGCATGGAAGTACTCGAACTTTGTCTTGGTTGTAGTCATCCACACTCCCTCTCAGTTAGAGAGGTATTCTTCACCAAGCCAGTTTGGTGAAGATGTCTGCAATCTGCTCATGTGTAGGAAGGTATTGCACGTGTACTGCTTTCCTCTGCATCATGTCTCTGAAAAATGATATTTTATCTTAATGTGTTTAAATCTATCATGAAGCACATGGTTCTCAAAGAGCTTCACACAACTCTAGTTATAATCATACAATCCATCTCATGATCAAGTAAATCTGTCAGAAGCTTGTGAAGCCACACTGCTTCACACACTCAATGCTATATACTCTACTTTTGTGGTACTCATGGCCACAGAGCTTTGTTTCCTATTGCACCAGGAAACCATGGCAAACTTCACAGTAAAACACAACCGGATGTGCTCTTTTGGTCCACTGTACTTTCTGTCCATTCTGCATATCCCCGTAAACTCAAGTCTACACTGGAGGCATATCTCTAGCCATATCTAACTGTGCCTCGTAGATATCTCAATACATGTTTCGCTGCTGTCCAGTGAGTCTGTCTTGGCTGACTCAAGAATTGGCTAAGTACATTCTCTGCATAGCATATATCGAGTCTAGGTTTAACCAGATACATTTGTGATCCTGTTAGCTGTGGAACACTCTCATCTGAATCGTCATCATTTCAAATTCATCATCATCGGTGTAGGCATGGATTTGCATTTAGTCATATTGAACTTCTTTAATATCCCCACTGTATATTTTCCTTGACTCAGGAAAAGTCTCATTGGTCCTCTGTCATTCTTCTTGTCCCAAGAAGTAGTGCATCATACCTCGATCCTTTATCTCAAAATCATAAGTCAAATCTTGCTTGTATCCAATAACTCGGCTTCTGGATCAAGTGTCTCATCATAGGAAACTCCCTCTGTTTGTGGGAATCCTTTGGCCACAGATCTTGGTTTGTATTTTTCGGCACTTCCATCTGCTGCATGCTTGATTTTATAGATCCACTTGGAAATCACCATAGACTTACCTACTGGTCTTGGAACAATGTCTCATACATCATTCTTTAAGATATATTGGTACTCTTCTGTTATGGCATCTTGCCATACCTGTTCTCTTGTTGCTTCTCCAAGATAGGGAGCCTCAAAATCAATGAAGTGGCTCATGGTTGACGGGTAGCTCAAAAATCTCCTTTTCTTTTTCGGGATGTCCCTTGAGGGACTTGTATGTTCCTCTGCCTTCTGCAGAGTTTTGTCGAGTCTAGGAAGGCCTTTTATGCCCTACTGCAATATCTCCGGGCATATCAATTGGAGCAACTGGATCAACTGAAATGATGTCTGTCTCCCTCTGAATTGTTGAAGGGGGAGAAGGTATTGTCTCTTCCTTCTTTTCATTTTGTTTTGACTCCCTCTGAGTCAAGTAACTCTCTCTGAAGTCTGAAGGATTGATGTCTTCTTTTACATGCTTGCTAGATCTTTTATGTCTTCTTGACTAGCATAATAATCAATCAATAAGGTTTGGACTCCTGTACCAGGGATAATGGTCCAAGTTATGAGGGCTCTCACACTAGAGATAATACCCTTCACTTATTAACAATGCAATCAACTATAAATTTAATGATCAAACAATTTACCTGGATCTGCAGTCATGCTCAACTTTATATTTGTTTTAGAGGAAATACTTCTCATCTCTCTTATCTTCATCCTTTTGAGGTGGGTCTGGTTCAATGTCAGCGGTTGAGGCATATTGTCTTCCTTTCTTCCTGGTTGGACAATTTCTTGCATAGTGTCCATTTTTGTCACATCTGAAGCACTGGATCTCTGAAACATCTCTTCTCTGATTATGACCTGAAGCTGATGTGCTCAGCCACAGGGATGCCCACATCTCTATCTCACTGCGTCTCACAGGAGAACCACACTCACTATTGCTTAGCCACTAGGATCACGTTCACCTATGCTCATCCATAGGCACGTCCAACTCAACAGATCTTCTTTCTCACTGCATTACAGAGGAGAGTCATCTGGAGTTCATCATCTCAACTCTCTGCTCAGAGGAGGCTAATACATCGTTTCATCTCTCTCTCAGAACGATGCACCCAACTCATGGGCTTTTGCACGTTCACCTATGCTCAGCCACAGACACGTCCAACTTAGCATATCTTCTTTCTCATTGCGTTACACAGGAGAATCATCTGGAGTATCATCTCAACTCTCTGCAAGGAGGAGGCCAACACAATGTTCCAGTTTTGTCTCAGATAGGAACCACACACCCAACTCAGGGGTGCTCTCTCAGGTCTATGTCCTGGAGGATGTCTCATGCAGCTGTAATCATCAACAAAAGAGAGAGAAGTCTTGATTGTTCTTGGAGAGGTTTCTCTTGTGAGATGCTAGGGATTTGTCTTGTGAAGAACATGACGTTAAAGGTGATGATCACACATTCACATTCATCACGCTTTTGTGAGAGACGTGAGGAATGTAGTGCACTAGTCTCTCTCCCTATTTGTACTCTTCATGTATTATCACTCTCTGTCTTGGAGCAATAGGGTTTTTGGAGATGTTCAAGGGATTTCTAGGGTTAGGGTTTAACCCTAAAGGAGGCAAAGAAGCTAGGGTTTGTGATAAACCCTAGTGTTGACCGCCTATTCAGCTAGGGGTCAACTCATGTGCCATGAAGCTTGCATCATCAGATGCACATATGTTCCAGACAGTATTGGTTCTACTTGGGCATTTGATGCCCCAGCACAAAATTTTGTAAACGAAATTTCCGCACCCCTGTGTGGGTTAATAATGTAATAAGTCTGCATGAGTCATGAGTTAGGTCAGGTACCTTTGGATGTTTCCATTAGGGGAGTTCCTTTCACCGAGGGTTTTTTATCCTCAGGTTGTTAGTCGGGCTCTCGGGCCTGGTTGACTTCCCTTGAGTTTTTCCCTCCGCACATGCAATAATTTCCTCCAAAGTGGTGAACGACGCTCTAGTGGTCTCGTCCCTTGGTAACTTTTGTTTAGGAATGTTGTAAATGACCATGCTAGACAGTGTAGAAAGTTTCGCGGAATTACGTCGAGTCTAGATAGGTTTTTTTTAATTAATTAAATTTTTAATAATTTAATTAATTAATTATTTTTTGAGCAAACATTGTAAAAACTCGGTCTTGGGATTTTTGATAGGGTTATTTGTGCTCAAAAGAAATGGAATAGCACCCCCTACACCCATAGACCAAGTTTCAGCTCAGTCAGACAAGTTTTACTATGTCTTAGTCCGCTCAGAGTCAGAGTCAGTCAAAACAACAATTTTAATTGCTAAGATGACATTAGTCAAATGTCAATTTCATTGTAATTTTGAGTTAGTGAGTTAGTGGTAAGGTGGCAATGAGCAAGTTAGACTCCCCTAACCTACCCAAACCCATCCTAACCACTTAAAACCTTAATCTACCCACTTAACTTACTTTTTCACCCTTTTTACCCATGCCCTAAGGGGAAAAACGACCCCCCTTACCCAAAACCTTAATTATTTCACTTGATATTTTGTGTGGGCCCCTCAAATGTGAGGTGCGCCCTTCCTAGACATACACATCACTATTCCTAGGCCCCACGCTCCACTTCACTTGCTCATGTGGCGCCCCTTCTCTCTAGCTCACGCCCTCCCTTCATAACTCACGCCCCTCCTCTTGCCAACTCATATGTTTGAGCTTTGACTCTTGTAGTGGGCCCCTCTCATGAGAGGTGCGCCCCCCCTAGCCTATCCTTTCACTCCCTTATGG
>ML840270.1:12744-26769 GCA_009831015.1 Picea engelmannii | reverse complement strand
TTAAAATCTATAAAATCTTTAAACAATTACAACACTTAGTTGCATAGATCACTTGTATATGTTTGGGGGGATTTAGATGTATGGATAGGCAAACATAACTTGTGGAATATCTCATTTGTTTATCTATCTCTATTGCAACTATACATTTATGACTTTCCTGTTTACATGAGCAATTAAGTTACTTGTTGAATATCTTGTTATTTTCTTATTGTGGTGTGGATCAAGGAAGTTTTGAGTATCCCACTTGGGGAGGCATTACTTCCTTTGGTTCTTAAGTGCTTTTGTGATTGTTGCTAGTGAGGGCAGTCCAAATGGAGTAAGTGCCATTTGGGGCATGCTTGGCTTATGTGTGTAGATTGCTTATATCTTGTCATATCTTGTACATTTTGTTACATTGGTGTATCTTTGTATCTAATTGGTATATCTTGTATCTAGCTTATGTATCTTTGTATCTGATTTGTAAATCTTGTAAACATTGTAACACTTAGACATTCTTTGTATAAGTGGTATTTTGTGGTTTGGGGTAGCTTAACTTGTAACACTTGTAAAATTTTTGTAATTGAACCACCCTCAAACCTTAGTCGACCCCATTGCCCAACATAGGCACTAGTCTTAGTTGACTTAGGAAAAGGGCTGACTCTCATAATAGATTAGACTTGCACTCTGCATTGCTGCTTGATCATTTTAGGCTAGTTTTCCCCCTTTGGCCTATAACGAATTGAAACTAACTCCTAGAACCATTAACTTAAAATCAACTTAGTAACTAGGGACTACCCCCCTTGGCTTCCCTAGGAGTAAGCCTAGAAGGAAGAAGTTCCAGTCAAGGTGACAGTGTGGACTTGGAACTTAGACATTGTGTCTCCGAGGGCACACTAAGTGAGTTGGACTTAGCTCACGTTAGCAAGTGTACATTAGGACGGCAACACCTAGAGGATAAAGCATTGTCCTTGTATCTCTTGTGAGAGACGAAGATCAGAGTTTTGGAAACCCTAGTGCTACTTATCATGCTTGATTCAGGGGGAGAAGAGGAGATGTCTTGGACACTTATCAGAGACAAGTGTTAAAGCCAAGGAAGATTTGCCGATGTTGATGCTAGGTTGTTGTGGATCTTTGATGGTGGCTAGGGTTTTCATGGTTTTTCCTAGCTAGGGTTTGGAGAGATAGAGATTGTATCGGCTTTGTGTTAAAGCTGTGGTGTGTACATGTACTTCATTTCTTCTATATATATATATATATGTGAAGTTTCCAGCTGTCCAAAATTGTATAATTGCAGATTTGATTTTCAGCTTGTGTTATCTTCTTGATTGGGTGATTTCCAGCACTTGTTCATGCTGATTTGACATAACATAGGGCTGAAATTGTTGACTGATTTAACATATAACTTGAAGATAAGAGAACAGATTTTCTGCTGTAAAATCCTCTGTAATAAAGTGATTTTCTAATCTTGTATATGCTTGGAAAAGTGTGCCCTAAGGGCTGAAACTTGTTGGCATTTGTTTGATATCTTTTCTCTTGAGCTGCCTACTGTGTTGGGTTGAAGTGGAGTGAAATATTATCTACTGTTTGCTGCTGTAAATTAATTTTTCAAATTAGCCTTAAAGCTGAAAGTTCATAGGCATTAGATGTTGGAAACCTCCAGTGTGGTGAAATTTCTGAATTTGCAATAAAATGCATCACAGAAAATTTCAACATGGTATCATAGCATATCAGAGATGTCAACGGAGATGACCAAGAATCAACTTATAGATTCTCATGGTGGTGGCTAGAAGGGTCTACAAAATGCCATTGTCATCCACCTCCTGAAATAAGGCCTCTCTTGGGACCGAGTCAAACACCTTTCGAAAGTCCACCAAAAAGCACAAGACTTTTTAAGAGTGATGATGGGCCTCCTTAATTACCTTGGGTGAAAACCTGTCTATCATCTGGCTTTGAGGTGTCTACACTTTGGCTCATCTGGAAACCATAAATGAAGCACTTTAGCTTTGCAAAGGTGTGTCTAATCATTATGGTCCTTTGACTGTTTGTATTTGGACTAGCTCCCAATTTAAAAATCGGGTGGATGATATGGTGGGACCATGACACAGGCAACCCAGAGGAAACAACATGATTAAATAAATCAGCAATGTGGGAGTCAAGAGAGTGAATACCATGTTTGAGGCAGCAGCCCGTCTAGTGCTCATAATCATGACAACACTCTTGACAACGTTCTCCTATAAGCTTGCAAGCATCAATTGGCATCTATACATAGGGCAGTGCTACTTATATAAGTTTTTGTACTCCTTGGTGTGATTGCTTGGAGGTGTTCCCTTTTTTTCATGTATTCCTGCTCATAAATTTTAAGATAAATATTTACATCAAGCATCTTCCTCTCATAGACCTTGTCAAATTGAGTTGTCTGTCTCTCAACCAGTGTTGTATATCTCTTCGATATATCTCCGATATTCCGATAAATTCTGAGTTAAACACCTGTCCGATATATTCAAAATATTCTGGGATATTCCGAGTTAGACCCCGGTCCTGCGGCATTTTCCGAGATATTCCAGTATTTTCTGCTGATGTCACCGAGAAGTTACATTCCAAACCCTTGCCAATACTTTCCCCAAGACGAGATATACAACATTGCTCTCAACCTTAGTCACCGGGTTCGCCGAATTTAATCGAAAAAATTCGAAATTCGGCGAATTTTATAGGGACCTGAATTTAATCGATTAAATTCGGCGAACTTTATACCGTATTTAATGGCGAACTTATGGGTGTTTTTAATGGCGAATATAATGGCGAATTTAATCGGGAATTAAATTTAGGGTTCGAATGTTTCGTTTTTATTTACAAAAATCAAGGGAAAAAGCCGCGGGTTCGCTGGCTTTTATTTCCGCGTCCATTTCCCCGCGTCCATTTCCATTTGCTTAGCCACAGTCTGATCGAGACCCGTCGAGCCACAGATCGAGACCATTGCCGCCGCCCGCGTAGCCCAGACCCGTCGAGACTCGACAGTAGAGACCTCAGACCATTGTCGCGGCCCGCATGTATTCGACTTCGTATTGATAATTGGAGTGCAAGCAACCTTGCTAGCAGTAGATTGTGGGTTTGAAGTTCGAACTTCGCAGCAGCACTCAGACTTCACCCGTTCGGCGTTACGCCCGTCGCCCTCTCCCCGTCGCCCGAGTGTTCGAACTTCGCGCTGTAGCCTGTGATTCGAAATTGGGAAATGTTGGGAAATAAAGTATTATTATTTAATAAAGTATTATTATTTAATTCGAACAATTACTGTTGATGATATAACAATAGTTCATTAGTTGCTACTAATAGTTCATACTATCACCTAATGCAATAGCAGGTTTGAGATTGATAAAGTGGTTGTTATATTACTGCAAACAAACAATATTTGGCTTAAAAAATCTAGTGCATCAAAATAATATTTAAAATCAGGTTTGTTATCACTCTAATATAACAATATCCATCACATTAGATTTTTTAATAGCATATCACCATTTTAATATATAAGGTTAGTGATATATCAATTAGTGATATTAATTTTTATATTATTAAAATCAGGTTTGTTATCACTCTAATATAACAATATCCATCACATTTTTATTTACAATCGAACAATATCAACCACTTTTTTAGATTGATATGAAGCCAAACAAACAATATTGCCAAGAATGAGGTTTGAGATTTTTTATAAGCTATAAGGATGTTATAGCAACCACAAATAACAAATGGACATTTTTATTTCCACCTCCACTACCCTAATGAAGCCAAATATTGATAGTTCATTAGTTGTTTATTTCTATCAATAGTTCATTAGTTCATTATAACAAGTATTATTATTTAATTCTAACAATTACTGCTCTTGATGATATAGAGCTTTTTGATGTAACAAGTAGGCCACAGGAACATCAAGAATGAAACTTGTGTTCCTGTTCTAGTTTTCTTTTTGGACACCGAATTTTGTAAAACTTTTTAATGTTATGTTTATGTCTTTAATGCTATGTTTCAAACTTTCATGAACATGTTTTTATCTTTTGAACAAGACGATGTGTTTTTAAAATATATATGTTTCATGATTAATCATGTTAGTATGCTATTTTCATTTCTATTAGATGTATGATAAACTTATAAGAAGAGTATTGAATATATATTTTTTATTTTTTCAAATTTTGTACTATGTCGAACTTAATGCCAAATTTTATCCCCAAAAATTTGACTGCCGAATTTTTGGCGAACTTCAAGCTCGCCAAACTCGAACACGAACACGAACCAGGTGACTAAGCTCTCAACCTCAGTGCCAAAGGTATTATATGAGCTCCTATGTCACTCCATTTTGGTGAGTGAAGCTTTAGTCTGGAAATAGAGTCTGTTTCTAAGCTTGCCAACCATTCACTTTTCATACATGCAAGGATGTCTTCAATAGGTTAGACATCTGCTTCCTCGACCTAAATTTTTTGGAATTTGGCCCCAAACTACAATGTGAATTAAAAGGCCTGCTCCAAAGAAGTGATGCTAAGAAGCTCCATTATTTCTTTAGATAAGGAAACAATCCAACAATGAACTTAATCCTGCTTGTTGAACTGATCAATATATCGTTGAACATTCTGTCTAGTGATTTGCCCAAGGTGTAACCATTGTGCAAGCATATCCTCTTTATATACTAGGGGTAAAATCTTTTGCAGACTGTTGCCTTAAATTGATCTCATTGCTGAATGAGGTTGGTAGTGTCAAGGATTTGAATATGAGACTACCATTAGGTAAGTGATTGGTCATTCATATGAGCTGTAGCTATTATAATTATTTGGGTACCCATCAAATTATGCTGAGTATGAAAATAGGCTTTGAGGCTATGGAGACATACATTAAAATTTTCACCATTTAATTTGCTGCTAAGTGTGGCTACTTATTTTTACATCCAATTTAAATTAAGGGCACTTAAACTTGACCTAGTTTGGCAAATGCCAAAAACTTGCTGCTACAAATGCCGTAAAAAAGAGGCTATTGTTGTACTAAATGTTGTTGTTGTAAATCCCGTGTCACATCATTCACTTATACTTACAGTTTGATGGGTTTCGTGGTAACTACTCCTCTACTTAGGTACTGGCAGGCCTAATAGGGTCTTGTGATGGTCCTCCCATACCTAAACTTGGCAAATTGCATAAAGTCTTGAGCTAGTGTGAAGTTTGAAGAAGATACCCAATGTGAATTGCTTACGTGGTTTTGTATTAGATTGTGGGTTACTTTGTATGATTCTAATGACTCTGTATCCATGATGGTTGGTTTCACTTGACTTCTCCGAGCCTTGCTTGATGATGATGCACCCTTGGAGATGGTCCTGTGAAGGACGTTTTGATGCTTATACTAAGGATGTTGCAGAATGTATGGAGGATGTTGAGCCCCTGATGATGAATGTTGAGTTACTTCATGATTTGGCATGCCTTTGGACACCCTCTAGCACCTCCTAGACCTTGGATGCTGGAGAGATTCACTGGGGCTTTGCAGATATGGCTTGATGTGTCATCAGAGGGAAGGAAGCCCGCAGCATGGACATTGGACCCCTTTGCTAATGTTAGGGTTTGGATGGATGCCATTGCACTAGATGA
The DNA here is from genome assembly GCA_009831015.1 of Picea engelmannii. Classification (NCBI taxonomy): domain Eukaryota; kingdom Viridiplantae; phylum Streptophyta; class Pinopsida; order Pinales; family Pinaceae; genus Picea; species Picea engelmannii. The sequence goes on along the minus strand of ML840270.1, from coordinate 21,172 downwards.
GGATGGTACACCTCTTTGGAGAGGTTTTGGAGCCCTTATCCACCATGATGTCACCCTGGGAGCTTGGGACATTGCACATAGGAGGATGATGTCATGCTTGAATGTGATGTCACTTTTTCTTTAGTTGACCTAGCACATGCAGGATGAGTTGGCACTTTGATGATGATGAGATGTCACCATATTGATGAGGGGACATGACTTTTGATGATGCTTTGCACCTATTGGGGATGTTTGTGACTTTTGGAGCCTTTATGCCCCTTGAGGAGATGGCACCACCTTCTTTTTAGCCTCTTCACTCACACATGTGGACTTTTGAGAGGTTGTTTTGATGTATTAGCATTGTATTTTTATTTTGGGGACTATTTTGGGGGTCGGTTTGAGACCTATCCACCTTGTACATTGGATTATTATGTTTTAGGGGATTTTAGAGAGATGAGGTGCTAGGGTTGTGTCATATATATAGAGGAGGGTTTCCTCATTTGTAAATCATAACTCATCTTGTGGAGAATCACTACACTTGTCTTCTATCTTTTTTATTCATCATGGAGTACTTATGCACACTTTCTTGGAGATGATCTAGTGGATGCTTTTCAAGTTTCTTGTGGATGATTTCATGGTTAGGGTTTCTTTGATGCTCATTGATTTGACTATTAATTGTTCTTTACAAGTCTTTGATGGTATATTCTTGATGTATTAACTATATCTTTTATCAAAGTGGCGATAATTGCATGCTATCTTGTACTTTCTTGGATAAAGCTTTCTCTTGAAACCCTAGGAAGGTTTGTAGTGGACTACCTTCCCTTGTTATCATTTATTTTAAGCTTGTTGAAGGACATAAGGGTATTTCTAGGCTTTGTCGTGGACAACCCTAGTCCTATTCTTATAGGTTAAGGTTCTAGTGTTTGTAGTGGACTACTCTAGGGTTTTGACCAAAATCCATCTTGTTCTATTGTTGTAGGCCTTTAGAAGACATAGGACGACCTCTTAGGGTTTCTAGTGGATTACCTTAAGTTGCTCTCCTAAAGGATCAATAACTAGGGTTTGTAGTGGACTACCTTAGGGTTTGGTTCTTGAGTCTTTCTCTTGTCTTTGCTCTCCACAGAAGTTGCATCTTTGACTCCATATGCCCAAGGAAACTAGATGACACTAGTCTTTCTCTTCTTCAAGTGATCCTAAACCCTAAATCGTCTTCTCCTTTGATGTCTTATGGTAAATTTAGGTTTTATTGTAACTCCTCTTCAACATTCAATCACTTGTAGCCTAACGTCTAGGATTTGTGGCATTCTTCACCTTAGAATACTCCTTGGCATCACTTGTTGCATGATTGTCATAATTTTCAGCCAACTTGAGCTTGCATATTTTGAGGTTGTTTCATGCCATTTACATTTCAGCAAGCATTTGTTACTTGAAGCCCTAGTTTTAGCTTGCATCTTAGCCGTTTTCATTGCATGTTTACTAGTTTTAAGGGCTGTTGTATTCATGCTGTTATAACTTGTCGTATTGTTGAAGTAGTCATCTTTTATTACAAGTTTATTGACAACCATATCTTTTCCTTTGTTTTCTAGTGTTTTGGGATGTTTATTTGACTTGGTAGTTATCGATTTTTGTCTTAAAACACCTCACACACAAATCTGGAATTGCTTTACTTAACACCTTGTTTACCTTGAACCTTGATCTGAGTGGTGGTATAATTGAGTAACCAAGATAGGAGGCCCTAGAATTGATTCAATCTTGCTATAGGATTCCTTGAGGTTGTGTTGACCGCCTATTCAACTAGGGGGTCAACTCCATATACCATCAAGATATGCATCATCAGATGCTACCAAGTCAGAGACTTTCTAGTTCTATATGACAATGTTGGCCTTCAACACATTTTTGTAAATGGAATTTCCACTCCCCTGCGTGGGATTATAATGTAATAGGTCTGCATGGGTCATAGTTAGGTCAGTTACCTTAGGATTTCATCATTAGAGGAGTCCCTTTCATTGAGTGTTTTTTTTTCTCAGGTTATTAATTTGGCCTTGTTATCGCGCAGTTTGTAGTTAGGATATTGGATTGATGAAAAGAGGTCAAACTGGCGTAACTGAACCAATCCCACCCACTGTCACCTCGATGGGAAGGTTCTTTCTATTTAGGGAGGTAAGGCCCAGGGGAGATGTCCCCGGTGACTTGGGGTTTTGAGAAGCCAAAGGGTTTAGCAAGGCTAAGTGATAATAATCCCCCTCACAAGTCACCACCTAATCAGGGAGTCCGACTTATAGCCAATAAAGATAACCAGAAGTAATAACCAAGAAGTATCCCTGCCCGAGAACAAAGCAACAATGAAACTACATGTGCAAGCTTGCTTGCTGGTTAGTACTTCATATAATCAATGACTTTCTAATAATAAGCAATTGAGCAATAATATTGATGAAGTATTAATGTTTACACTATAGCAATGATTACAATATCACTTCTCAATAAATGCTAGAGAAACGTGGCATTCAATGTAACAAAATCAACACTTCATAGATAATGCCTTAACCAACCATTTAATTGCTTTAAAAATAAAACTATTGTTGCACCAAGGTGTTTATAGCACAAGAAGATGACGACAACAATATAATTAGCAGGGTTAGTCTAGGCTAGGGTTAGTAAAATTTAGGGTTTGTTCAAAGAATTGGAAGTTTGTTTTATGATCAAGTCACTCAAAGCACAGGGCCTTAGATCAATGCGTTCCTAGGGTATATGGAGTCAAAGAGAGGACGCAAAGGCTGAAAGACTAAGTGAAAATGGTAAAACTAAGGACAAGAGAGTTAAACTTTGAGGTGTTGCTATGGCAAGGCCTCAAAGATGAAACCCTAGGGGAGAGAGGCTCACTTTGGTGTAGAAAAACTAGGCCTTTCTCTCTCCTCCTTCCTTAGCTCAATGGCAAAATGACTAGCTTGAATAATGATTGATCTAAAACAAGAGGGTTAGCAAGTGATGTGTTGCTATGACAAGGCTTCACTAGGCAAACCCTAGGGAAAAACGGCTCACCAGGTGTAGAATAGCTAGGCCTTGGTGTGTTTTTCTCCTTCTTAAATCCACAATGAGAAAACAACTAGGTTAAGAGGAAGGATAGAGTGTTGCAATGGCAAGGCTCTATCTTCTTCATGCAAATCAAATGGCTAAAAATCTTGATGGGGACATGAGACAAGGACGTCAACTAGTGCTTGTCACCTAGGTTTGATTCAACAAAATATAATTACATATGCAAGTAAATGAAACTAAAACCATTCAATTAAGAAGTGTTTGCAGAAATTCACTTACATAAACCAAGAAACCATGTAGTAAAAGCCTAGTTGTAACACCTTCCACCAAGAGAAATGCCAAAAATACCAAGTAAAATCTTCCTTCAACAAGTGCGCCTCAATATTTCAGCCAATAACCCCAAAAATTGTGCAAATTTCAGACCTCACTAATGAGTGAGTGAGAGATGATGATAAAATGAAGGTAAAAACCCTCAATTTATACAGTAGCAATGACCTAAATTACATTTTAGGTTATTAAAAGGCCGATAAGGTCAAAATACCAAAATCATATTGTTTTACATTAAATGCTTAAATTAAAATCCTAATCAAGCAATAAAGAGATGTCATCCCCTTTCTAGGGTGACGTTAGCCCTTTCTAGGGCAAATGCAACCTCTTGGAGCAAAACATTAGCCCCCCTTGGGATTCTCCAAGCTGCCACACTGGCCAAAACTGTCAAAGCTGCCTCCCAAAATGTCCATACTGCTGGGTGACGTCATGGGCATCCTCGGAGATGTCCTGGGCCTTTCAAGGCCAACGTTCCTGTGGAGAGGGCTCAACCCCCTTAGGTACAGGTCTGCTCAGCTGCCTCTGGTGGATTCTTCTGCTCTTCCCTGGTACAAATGCTCTGCCCTGTCTTTGCCCCTTGTTGGGGTCTCAACATCCATCTGGTGGGCTCTTCAGCCCCATGGAGGTCCAAACTGATCATCTCCCCATGTGTACCTGTCCAACATGATACTTGTCCGTCGGGCATGATCCTGCACATAAACAACTACGCCCTCGATGGGCTCATAAGTCACAGGCATCATAGCAATGTCAATCACATCTAATCATCAATATTTATTAAACATGTGCACAAAACCCCTTTAACCCAGTCTAGTGCTCAAAGACATTATACAAGTCTACAATGCAAGTTTGGAGGAGGTGACAAGACATCCTATTGGGCTAGAGTCTACTAGAAAAGGGTTGTTCCTGGAAAGGATAAAATCCAAGTCATGTAGGTGGGTGAGGTGGATGGGGATACCTGGGCAAAAGGTGCAGTGATAGCAAGGATGGCTTACCAGTGGGTGCCTCTGTGGAGGGTGAGTGTACCTGTCATGGATGAAAATATTTCCAAGCCGATTCATGCCTTTTAATCTTCGTTTTTTGCAAGATGTTAATCAAAGGACATTGCCCTGGCTTGGTGACCAGTGGTGGCAATGTTAGCCACAAACATTTCATGGAAATGAGAAGGCTGGCTCGTGATGAGACCCCCTTTCTCTTGGCTATGCCACCAAGAGCCACTACCTTGGCGTGGTGACTAGATGTTGGTAAGTGTCATACCGCTAGATGCCCATGGACCTAATAGGTCGTCTCGTGATGAGACCTCCTATCCTCTTACCAGGTCTTGTCTTATTGTTTTTTATCTTTTTATTGTTTTTTCTCTCAAGAAGCTAGTTAAGGGAAACTGCCCTGGCTTGCTGACCAGAGGTGGCAATGTTACCCACAAGTACTTTCATGGAAATGAGAAGGCTGGCTAGTGATGAGACCCCCTTTCTTTTGGCTATGCAACCAAAAGCCACTACCCTGGCGTGGTGACCATATGTTGGTAGTGTCATACCGTTAGGCACCCATGGACCTACTGAGCTGTCTCGTGATGAGACCCCCCATCCTTCAACTAGGTCTTGATTTATTTTTCTACGGGTCCCTTTGTTTCTTGCTAAGAAGCCTTTTATTGCTTTCTCGGGGATCCCTGGGCGAAGAATCTCGAGGTTTTATTCTTAGGCTTTTATTGTCAGCTGCTTTTACCCCCCAGGCCATTTAGCCCATTCTTTCCACAAGGTAAGGTACAACCCCTAAATGATTGGCCAACCCTATGCCCAGACCAGTGTAATGGGAAGGGTGAGTGGAAAATAAGGTGGAAAATGGTATGTATGACAAGAACAGATGATGGATTTTCAGAAATCCCCCTAGTGGCAACTCAAAACCTATGGACATAAGCTTGCTAGGGCATCTTGTCATTCCCCCCAGACATGGTCAAGTGGACAAGCATAAGATCCAAGCACTTGTTAGAAACAAAGGAATCAAATGCACATATTCAAAGGTTTTGATGATCAGAGTGACACATACCATGATACCCAGACTCATTACCTCATGGAGCAAGAACCATCTCTGATGCAGGACCAAGCCGAAGGTGATGGATGTTGCTGTTGCTGCTGACAAAGTGGAGGTGCTAAAAGGGAGAAAAGATGGACCCTCAAGGGCTATGTTCAAGTCAATCTAGCTCTCGGTACTCCATGTCTAGGACCTGTGGGCCTCAAGACTTAATCTCCTAGTTATCTTTAAAAGTAGGGAATAACAGGCCTAACCAACCTTATTAATTTCCCTTGAGTTTTTCACTACCACAATAATTCCTCCAAAGTGGTGAAAGGCATTCTAATGGTTTCGTCCTCTGGTGGCTAGTGTCTAGGAATGTTGTAAATGACCATGTAAGACATCTCTCAAAGTTTTGTAGAATTCCGTCGAGTCTAGATAGGTTTTTTTTAATTTATTAAAATTGCCTAAGTTGAGTAATTTCAATTAAAATTTGATGAAAAATGTAAAAACTGGGTCCTTGGGATTTTTGCTAGGGGTATTTGTGCTCAAAAGAAATGGAATGAGACCCCCTACATCCTTGGACCAAGTTTCAACTCAGTTGGACAAGTTTTGCTAGGGGTTTGTCCATGAGGAGTCTTAGTCAGTCAAAAGCAACAATTTAATTGCTAGTCATGACATAGTGAAAATGTCATTTTTTGTAAAATTGAGCTAAATGGTTAGAGTAAAGGTGGGAGATGATGACCAAACCTAAACCTATCCTATCCTAACCCCTTTCTAACCTTTATACACCCCCTAGACATAACACCCACTTCAAACAATTTGCGCCCCCCTTCATGAGTAAACTTTAGAAAAACCAATTTTTAGAGGAGTGGGGTCCTCTCTCCCTTGGTGCGCTCTCCTAAGCCTTCCACATCACCCTTTTGACTTGGCCCACCATCCACCTCATTGCCATCTCATCTATCGTCACCTAAACCCTAGAAATGCGCCCCCCTCGTTGAGATGCTCACTTGTGCTTGGTGGTGGACACTTGGCTTTGATCCAAGAGGGGTAACTTTGCCTCTCCAAGTATAAATGAAGGCCCTTTTACCCTCATTTCCTCACCAATTCTTATGCTATTGTTATGCTACCCATTTTTCTCCTCACTCTCCTCATCTCTCCCATTTTTCTCTCATCATTCTTGCTCTCACATTTGGAGAGGAACTTGTAGCAACTAGTTGCTGCAACTTCCTACTTGCTAATAGAAAGTGCTTTGGAGGACCTATGGTGTGTCAAAGATTTGTCTTGGTACAATTATTTATTTGAGGTGATATTGTATCTTGTTGAAGCATTTCTCAAGATTTAGAGTAGATTTCCCAAGCAAAACTAGTTTTGCTTGGATAGATTTTCAATAGTGTAGTTGTAACTCTATATGAGTAGAGTAGTTGATATTGCAAATTAGTTTGTTCTATTTAACTTAATCACTCATGTTTGCTCTCATCTTATATATTGTCTCACAAGTTGCAGGTTATCTCAAGGGTTTGCAAGGCTAGCTTTGAGTTGGAAGCTTGCCTTCATAACCTACCCTGAGCCTCGTTACTTTCTACATTTATTTTCTGTTCATATCATATCAGAAATTTGGGTTTACTAACATCAAGAATAGGTCACTTCAACTATTTTATTTGCTGAAATTTGTATGCAGAAAATTTCTGTGTAAAAACATAAATTTTCTTTGACTTTTTGTGTGTTTTGTAGCATTTCCAAGAAGCAATAACTTGCTGTTTTTTGCAGATTCTCGCCAGTACAAGGGGAAGTGCTGCCCAAATTAGGCTACAAAACACTCAAGGAAGGCCTCATTTGGTTGGGTAACAATACCCATCTCTTCTCTCTCATTTTCTAGCATTGTAGCAAGCCCTAGGGAGTCCCTAAGAGGCTTGCATTCTTTGTTTATAATTTGTTGCAATTTGTAATTTAGTTTAGTGCCTACATCTTGGTGTCAGCTTGGCTTAGCCAAACCCCAAAACCGTAAGGCTAGGTTAACCTTTTAATTTTCTGCAATTTTCCATTTATTGTTTGCCCCACTTGTCATTAGGACAAGGTTGTGTGGCGAGTTAATTTTTTTTATTTTCATTTCATTCAACTCTCTTTGGCACAAAATAGGAAGGCTTGCCTCCACCTTGTGCCATTGTATGTTGTTTGTTTAGTGTAGTTTACTTTTTCAAGGATTTAGATTTCATTGTTGTCTACACCTTGGAGTGAGCTTGGCTTAGCCAATCCCCAAAATCGTATGGCTAGTTTAATGGTTTACTTCTAATGTGTTAAGTGGTTTAAAAATTATCTAGGAGTAGAAGTAACACACATTAATACTAGCTTAGGCCCATGGAGGCATAGTGATCTATTTCATGCTATCTCAATCTTTCATTTGCAAGTTTCCATTACATCAAGTACTTGTTTTTAGTTCATAATCTTTCACAAGCACTTTCATTTTCTTGCAAGTATCATGGGCATGTTATAAATGGTTTTGTTGAAATAATGTAACTGCAAAGAGTATTCTTATTATTATTGTTATTTTATTCATAGGATTAATCTCCATTGTGGATTAATCATGTCGGTAATTGTATTAGGACCAAATCCCCTTTTGCGGATTGGTCAACAGACAATTGTAATAGGCAGAATAAGAAGTCTGCCTCAACAGTTATTATTGAGACTCAGAAATAAATTAAAGGTGGGTTTACCGACCCAGAGTGAGAGGTCAGCCCTGCCAGTGAAGACCCTTCACACGTGCCAGTCTTGTATATATAGAGAGGCTAGCGCCTCACTCTATCACACAACTCACTAGCTCATTTTCTTAAAGAGGCAAGATGCAACTTACCAGTTAGAGAGAGGAAGAAGAGTGACACATCTTTTGGAGAGGACTATCTGTATTGGTTTGAGTTATCTCTTGAACATTGTATTGGCAATTTATGATAAGGAAGTTTTTGCTGGGTTTTCTTCCCCTAGAGGGTTTCCCAAGATAAATGCCGTGTCTCTTGTGAATGTGTATTTCTCAGTGATCTTGTTCTTATGTTGCTCTTATCTATTGAAATGCAAAGAACTATAATAATGG
>ML840269.1:42187-61856 GCA_009831015.1 Picea engelmannii | reverse complement strand
CTTCCTTCTCAGTTCCCTCCTGGTGTTGTCATCTATTCTGCCACAGCCCTTGTCATAACCCTTAGGGTCACATCCTCCCTGGTTTGTTGGAGGCCTTTGATCTCTTCCACCACTGTTAAGAGGTGGTCTGGGTATGAATTTTGTTTTAGAAGCTGGACCCAGATCCCTTGTCTTCCAAATGGCTTCCTATAGGCTGGTAGGCTTGAAGGCCTTAACCCAACCCTTCAAGGGTTCCATCAATCCTTTTGTAAAGAGAATCATGAGCCTGGTTGGGGACATATCTTGCACCATCACTGCCAACCTTTGGAACTCATAAATGTATGCCTCAGCCATACCTGTTTGCTTGAGTTGGGTGAGCTCCCGGAAATGTAACTCAGGATCTCCTAGATCAAATCTATCAATGAGCCTTTGAGTGAATTCTATATAGGATACAATCTGGTTGTGGCCGAGTGTGGTGAGCCCATGGTACCACCAGTCATGGGCCTTTCCATCCAAGTACATAGTGGCAAAATTGATGGCCTCCATCTCTCTCATGGGATTAAGCTGTTGGTAAGTATCCAGCTTCTGCACCCATGCTTGTGCTGTCATCTTAGCCATACCATCAAAGTATGGAATCTCTATCTTCCCTTCCCTTCGCTCAAACTCAAAGTTGTCCCTGTGGTTTGTCTTAGGCTGGTTTTTGAACCTGAGTTGACAATACTGGTCTAGGGACATCTGTCTTTGAACTTTCATATCCAAGCTGTAGTATTCCTCGGTACTCCTGGCTAATTGTGCCACAAAATCTTCAACCTGTTCATGTTGCTCTTGCTCATCTATAAATGTGGGCATGTATGGTCTGGGGTTAGATCTGCTACCTGAGTGTTGGCCTAGCGGTTCATCTATGAACACTAGAATGTATGGCCTATGATTGGTCCTACTACCCATCTACCCATGGAACATGCCACCTCCAAGACCTCTTTTGGATCATGGTGCTTTCTTCGGGTTATATTTGATTTCCTCATGGGTTCCACCGGACCCTCTAGCCTCCTTATTCCCATACGTATCAGGATCTTTTCCTCGATGGGTTACTTGCATCATAAGGTCAGTTATCCTAGTTTGGTTCTCGTTCATTTTCTATAGATTCTCATCAACTTTCTTCAAGGTTTCAAAGATTTCATCCTGTCCCCTTCTGTTGGTTTCCTGATACTCATCCAACTGTTGGACCAATGTGCTTTCTGTGCGGTTCATGTTTTGTTGGAACTTACCAAATTCAGTTACTAAGAGAGCCAAGCCCTTAGGCTCATGGTCGTCTCCTGACCCTTCTATTTCTACCTCTATTTCACTATTGTTTATCCTCCTTCGACCCATACCAATTCCCTTGTACTTCTGCATGCACCGATCTCTCCATAGGTTTGGAGGATCGATGCTCTGATACCACTGTAATGATTCCAAGCCAAATTCTTTCCTGGAATCACTAACTACTACTAATTTATTGAGTTATTAAGTGCATACAATATTTATCAACACATGGATATCACAATATATTCAAGATGTAGAAGCACAAGCAAAGATCTGACCTTTTTATTATGAGCAATGTAACATCAATACAATAGATGGCTGATCTCGCATAAACCTCAAATGGCCGTACAAGAAATAGATATGAGCTGCTACAAAATTCTCCCGCTAATACAAAATAATGCCTCCAAAGGCTGAATAAGAAATGAAGATCAATACAAGAAGATCTGAATGCCAAACTCTCCAGCTGAAGAATGCCACGCTCCAAGAGAAGGCTGAAACCCTCAATAACTCGGTCTTGCTGCCAAAAGTGTCCAATCACCCTAAGAAGTATGCCAATTGATATATCGGGTGATGGTAAGAATAACCCAGGTGCCTGAATCTCCAATATCCCTCTCAATCTCCGTAGATCTGAATTTCCCACTGAATGGGGTGCCCCACTAGATGACTGAAACCCTAGCTGGTTCAGCCCTGATGAAGGTGGCCTCCAAATTCTCTGAAACTCTCCAAGAATATAGATCGGGCGATGGTAAGAATAACCTAGGTGCCTGAATCTCCAAGCTCCCTCTCAATCTCCATAGATCTAAATTTCCCACTGAATGGGGTGCCCCACTAGATGACTGAAACCCTAGCTGGTTCGGCCCTGATGAAGGAGGCCTCCAAATGCTCTGAAACTCTCCACGAATATAGATTGGGCTATGAGAATCCTGTGGGAGAAGTTTCAGACTCAAATCTCAAGCAGATATCCCTAGATCTGATTTTTACTGAATTACAGGACATCCCCTATGGCTCCAAGACGTCCCAATCTGCAGACAAATGTAGAATGATGATAACCCTCTAGAAAATCCCTCAAAATGATGGTCCTGCCCCTTCTGAAGCACTAGATGGAGATGGGTTGAGACTAGAATGGTGTGGAGGAGTCTTTCATCCCCGAGACCAAGCTGCGGAACAAGGTGAGTGAATATTTCACCATTGAGTTGCTCACAAGGGTTTGTACAGCAAACCCCCAAACTGAATGCTCAAGAGCAATAGAAAATGCTAATCCAAAACCAGAATGAGTAATAGGTGCACCCCAGCCTCTTACTTATACTTTTCCTTCTAATTCTCTTTTGAGTTAGGTTAACTCCCAGGGTAAATCTTCTATTCTTTTGTTGAGTTATCTTTTACTCCTTTATCCTTTTCCTTTCTTAAGTCAACTTAAAAATATAACTTTTAACTTCTTTGACTTTCCCCCCTTCAGTGTGAGACTATGACCTAGTGGGGGTGCCCATGCCACTGAGTCTCCTCATCACCTCTCTAAGAGGTGGGGGACATTACAGTAATGGACCCAATATTGTTTGATGTAAATATGACTCATTATTTTTTTTTCATGGTTAATAAGAAGTAAATATGGATGAACTCCAAAGTGGTCCCCTTATGGTGAAAGCCCTCATGGGAAGACGCTCTACAGAGTAAGAGAACCCATTCTTAGTTGTGGAATAATGAGATGGAGGAAAATGAATTTTTTAGGGAAACTATCCTATATGGATAGTTCTTTTCATTCCATTTCCAGTGGTATGTGGAATGTAACATAACTCCTCACGGTTAGAGAGTTATGACAATGAGAAGTTGGAGACCCAGGTTTGGGTAATGGACCCAAGTTTGTTTGATGGGTAACTGTATGAGTTATGATATATTTTCAGATAATACTATTCTATATGGATAATACATGTCATTCCATTTCTGTTGGCATGCAGAACGTCACATAACTCCTCACGGTTTGAGAGTTATGACCTTACGAAGTTGGAGGACCCTCATATGTCATCTAGAAGCCCCAAAAGGTCAAAGTAGTCAAAGTGGTTTAAGAGATTTTTAAAGGATAAATAATAAAGTGAAGTGATGAGTTTATTATAATTAAAATTTAATACAAAATAAATTATTTCAATAATAATTTTAATGAGAAATTAGAAGTGGGTTAACCCTAAAATAAGGAAAGTCGGCCAAGTGACCTAGAAGATGTTTTTAAGGAAGCTACTTGGAGAGTATAAATAAGAGGCAAGGCTCTCTAATTTAACACACACTTGAGAATATTGAATATCTATAGGTTTCTGAGTTAACCAAGGATATCTAAACTAGAATTCTGAGTGAAGGTGAAGAAAAGAAGGCGGAAATGCAAGGAAGGATAAATTATTTTGATGGTGCTTTCGAAGGTATGTTATTTACAGGTCATCTCACCATTTTTGCTATAATTTTTTTTCTATAATGATTCAGTCTGTGAAATTTCTATGCCATTGAGAAAACATATCCAAGTATCTGTAGTAAAAAATGTAGCTTTTGGTTCATTGTATTTTTGTATTTAGAGTCCGTGGAAAATAGGGTTTGTGGCTAGTCCTGAAACTAGTCAAAAACATGTGTTTCGGGTAAAAATGTCGTAAATTCTTCATAACAGATCCAAATTCAATGAGACAAAATGTGTTTGTTAGGGTATATTATTTAGTATTCTGTGTATTAGTTTCATATAAACTCATAAAATATTATATTCTAGGCACGCTATACAAGGTCGCTCTCTAGAATAATCCAGAATTCAGCAAGGTATGCCATTTTTGCTATAACTCCTTTTATGAGAGCTTCCAAGCAGTGAAACTTGGAGGAATTTCATAAAACACACTAAAAAAAATTGCATATCATTTTCATATATTTATACATTACAGGTACAAAGTTATGATTACTTCAATTTAGGGTTGTTGACTAATCCAAAACTAGGCATGTGAGACTAAAGAAAAGTTTGATGAAAATGCTAGTCTCTTGTTGTTAAAGTTAAGGAAGGTTTGCAAGAATGTGATCATATACACTAGGTCTATTACATAGCTACAAATCATATTTGGATGATGAAATTTATGAGGGATTTTGGTTGAGGTACATGTTGAGTACATGGTTGAGACAAGTAGTTGATGAGTTGACACATTCATGAGGTGTGTAGTTGATGATGTTGGTTGATGAGTAGTTGAAACATGATTGGTACATACTTGGTATATCGTTGTATGCACTTGTTTATAGTACAGTTTGATTATAGGTTGTTTGGTACAGGTTGGTTCATGGTTGATTCACTTTTTTATGGTACAGGTTGATTACAGGTTGAGGTACAGGTTGATGCATGGTTGATTCATGGTTTAGATTTATTGGTACAGGTTTACAGTGGTATCTCTCACAGTGATAGGTTGACAGTGGTTCCATCATTCTACTTCTACTTCATGGTGGTAGGATGGGGAAAGGATAGGTGGTTGTAGCCAGAGAACATAGGGGGTTGTAGCCTCCTTCTGGTTGTAGCCAGAGAATTGGGGAGTTGGATCTTCTCTCAGGTTGTAGCCTGCGAAACTAGGAGGTTGGAGCCTCCTTCTAGTTGCAACTGGAAAACAAAGGAATTTGGTGCTTCCAGTGAATGTAATTCTTCAAGACATATAAGAAAAAGCATTATGTGGTTTTCTCCCGATTTGGGTTTCCATGTAAAACACTAGTGTACTGTGTATGTATGTGATTGTTTATTTCTTATTGCTCATTATTGGATAATAATTCTATATTGATATAACAATTGAAGAAAAAGGATTATAATTATGCTATTACTGATTCACCCCCCCTCTCAGTAATCCAACAGGTAGGTTATGATGGGAAGGGGTGGCTACATTAATTAAAAGAGCTCATCGTAATGAATATCAAAATCTTACACAGAGGGTGATTGATTTAGCATATGGTTTAAAAGATAATCAAGTAATCATATAAAATTTTACCCGCACTTTCTGTTATTATACAAAATGTTAATGTATTTCTTTTTAATATTTATTAAGTTTAAATATGTTTATTAATTATTAATTTATTTTGTACTTGTCGAGGATATTGCAGTTGAAGCACCACAAAGATATGTGGTATAATGGTCGACAATTTCATGTCAAAAGGGTGGATGACACGAAGAAAACCACAGATTCAGGCATAATTGCAGTGTTTGAAGTCACTAATGTTTCTTATAGAAGTGACAAACATCCAAGACTAACAAAAAATAGATATTGTGGATATTTGGATGATATAATCGAGTGTGACTTCAAATCCTTCAAGATAATTCTGTTTGAGGTCAAATGTTATCGTTTACGGATAAATGAACATGATCCTGAAAGAATTGTTATTAAACATGACAATGGTTTTACCATGTTTAATACAAGGACATTTGAGCCGGGTCTAGAAAGTTATGTTCTTCCCAGCCAATGTGAGCAAGTATTCTATTGCGAGGTTCTCGGTAAACCAAGTTGGTCGTTTGTTGTTAGATATTATCCAAGAGGAAGGCCTGTAAAGTATAATGTACCAGAAGAAGATGATATTCAAGAACTAGAAGGTGATACATAGGAACATGAAGAGGTAGACCGTGTATCATCTGATGAAGAAGTCAAAGAAGTTGATCGACCATATGATGTAGATGCTAATGTTCTCGATGAAACTATATCTGATGATGATATTACAAAAAATTATGACAATATTGATGATGATGTTGATATGGCCAATCCATTCGATGATGATTGTGAAATACCAGATGATGACACAAAATATGATGAGTTGGATGACGAAGAAGATCAATGATATTCCTACATGTGGTGAGTGATTTGTTCTATATATCTCTTATGGTTTTTTTCTTTCATGTAATCTTAGTGTCGTTTTTAATTATAGTTGTTGAATCTAGATAGATTGGGTATTGGAGAAATGACAATGTTCATGATGAAGATGATATTGATGATGTTTATTTTGAAGAAGAAAATGAATTATATATAGAGGTATGTGTTTTATATGATGATCGTTATATGTTTTTATTTTGTATAATATAGTATTTTACATGTTCTTTATTATTTCAAATTGGGTATGGGGAAATTGAGAGTGATGTGGGGGGGGGGAGGGCATAATTAGAGATTCCAACTTCTCGTGGTTGCCCCTGTTTAGTAGAGAATGAACTATTCTCGAAACCAATATAAGCTCATGAAAAATGAGGTTTATAACATAGTTGAAATTTGACTCATGAACAACACCCCCCATTTTTCAGGGGGTTTGGGGGCAACACCCCCGATCCAAATTCTAGTTGTCCGTCTCCCATTGATCGGTCTAAAGAAGTTCCATACTTTTCACCATACAATCATTTTTCAGAGTTGGCTAATTTCTCAGGATTCGTGCCCAAAGATATGTACATTGACTACTGCTTTTGGATTTTTTAAAATTGGTTAAGATTGAGAGAAGCATATTCTCCTCCATCGCTTTCATCAACATCAACCCATCCTTCACACAACCTGATTCACAAAATTCCTGAATCTACTCATTAAATGTATCCGTGGTCAATTTTCCCACAAACTTCTCCATTCTCCATTTGGAAAGTCAAGTTTTCTCATAAAAGTTTTGGTTTTTTGAGACAAATTTTGCATTTTAAGTTAAGTTGGCTCTCAATTTTGGGCATGGTAAAAGTTGACTTGTCTTAAAGAACTTAGCCTGAAAGCCAATCTCTAGTTCCAATTTCCTACTCCATGATCTAGTACCTGCACACAAAGACAAATAAGGTTAGGTATTTTTGGCATTTTGGCAAAAAGGTATAAACGGTGTTTTCATGGAACTTGCTCCAAGCTCCAAGTCTTTGCACCTGCACATGTAACATAATACACAGAATACCAAGTATGGAAAGAAAGTCTAAGCCCAACCAACATTAGGAGGATAATAAATTCTCTTCCTATCATTTCCAACTACAAGTATCTCTTCGAAACATAAGAAAAAAGTGCAATCAAGTGAACATAATCCTTAGAACGATAAACCCTAATTTAGTGGACTCATCAAAATTTTCCCCTGGTCTTAGTCATCACCCTTCATGACAGTTGTCATGCAAATATCATTATATCAGAAGGTTGGAGGCATGTGGTCATTGGGATCATGAGATTTTATAACCCTACAGTAACAAGAGACATTAATTGAACTTTGACTAGATTGAAAGGTGCGTGCAATTGGAAAAACTAACAACCCAAAACTAAAAGGGATTAATACATGGACTTTCAATGAGAGGTGATATCACCGTGGTGTGCAGGAATAGGCCTAGAACCTTCAAAATTATCATTCTCCAAATATCTTATACACATTTTACAAGGAAATTGTACTAGGACTAGACATGGGCAACCGTGACCTGTGAATGGGGCCAACGTTGAAATTTTTTCAAACTATTTCTGAATACATTGAAATTTGACATGGATAGACTATTCACATGCCATAACGATATGGGAGGGTTTCTGGACTCAAATTTGACTCACATGCCCACTTTCTTCCATCATCAATTCATCATGTAAACCATAAACCCTAATTTAGTGGAGTAATCGATTTGTTCCCATGAATGGATGCGTTGTTGCTGAAATGGAATGGGACAACACATGTACCTTCTTAATTTTTTTCCTTCACTTGATGTGGGCTTGTTCATGGGAAAACAAGCTTGCAGGTGATCTAGGTTACCTTTTCTATGTGTCAAAATTCATCACTTTGTTAACCATATGCTCATTAGGCAAGAAGTTCTTTCTTACAACACTCATTTAGTCCTTCCCATATTATTTTCTTTCCCTTTCTCCATCCCCACCATCTTGAGATATCTCATGCATAATTTATGTGTAGTGTTTTCAGGAAACAAATGTTGAAAACCACTCATATTTTCCTCAGAGACTAGCTCATAACTATACATAAACCCTTAGGTGCCAATGCATTTTTGGGGGTCATTAAGTGCATTAACCAACACAATTTTTGGCATGTTATTTTCATTGACCAAAAACGTTTTTGGCATGTTATCATCATTTAAAGACATAGAAATAGGGGGCATAATTTACATTGTTGAAATTACTAAGACAACTGAGAGGGGAGGGGGTGAATCAGTTGTAATTGAGATTAAACAATTTTAAGTCTATTAAAACATTATTAATGTTTCTTCAAGTGATCATTAACAATATACAAYATATGGATGGTAAAAGTAAAGAGCATCAGTCACACATAAGGTATACATAGAGACAGATTTTCACGAGGAAACCCATAAAGGGAGAAAACCTCTTCTTCTTCGAAATGATAGGCAATCTTTTAAGTTTTGTACATCATCTATAATTGAGCACCAACTCAATGTGAGGCTGCTACCTCTGTTTTACAAGATGCAACTTGTTTGAGAGCACCAACTCTCTGGTTTCTATAGCACCCACTAGAAGGAAGCACCAAATCCCTTAATGTTCCAACACCAACTGGATGGAAGCACCAACTTCCAGTTACACAGGCTCCAACCAGTATAACAGAGAACACTTGTTCTCCCTCGCACCACCCTGCCACCTTGGTTTCTCTGGCTGCAACCAGATGGAAGCTACAACTTCCTGTGTTCAAGATCTCAGTTGAACCTCTGAGGACAATAGTCCTCCTGAGCACCTCCCAACCTCCCTATAATATGAATGAATAAATAAACAGTCAACTACGCAGATAAATCAATTCTTACCAATCTTTCTTTGTTCTGTAAATCTAGTCTTCTACTAACTGTTCTACTATTCTTCTCTTCCTCTGTCTGTTCAGCAGGTTCGCTATGCATCAAATTGTTCTGTCATTTTTCTCTGCTTCAAATTCTCTTCATCATCTCTTATTCTTCTCTGAGTTTCATCTCACACTGTGCATATTCTCAATCTCACACTGCACATTCTATGATGTTCCCTTTCTTACAGTTTCATTCATTTTTCATATAGAACAACTAACCTCACACAGTCTATCTCATTTTATTTTATACACACATCCACGACGGTTCCACTTCACATTTCCTTAGGCAAAAGAAAGACAATTGTCCAAGAAACTAAAACACCAACTGATTGTCAATAATGAGTCTGTTTCGCTAACAGATTCGTAACTCAGGAGTTAACTGTGAGAGAGAACAGTAACCCTCCAATCTTTGTTCAAATTCACCTACACTATTGGATTGGATTCATGAGATCTTGCATTCATTTCGACATTTTTGTGGCCAAGCTTAGCACCTCTAGCTTCTACCTCCATCTTCCATCGATGTGATCAATGGCTATGACCATGTGCTTATGCATAAAGTTCTTTTGCGATTTGTCATTTCGTGAATTTCAACACTATTCTCTGTTGACCCCAAGTCAGTGAAATTTCGATCGCTTTCCACATGTCCTATGATTCGATGGTCCAGATCTGATCTTGATTCAATGGCTGTGATTGAATCATGATTTTGACATTCTTATTGCATTGTTTTCTTTGCCTCTCCATGTCGCGATTCATGAAACTCCTATATGAAGTTAGAGCAACGGTCCAGATTTGATCTTGATTTAACGACTGGTATTTAATCATGATTTCACATATCATGATTTCGACATTCTTGTTGCAATGTTTTCTTTGCCTCTCCCTGTCGTGATTCGTGAAACTTCGATATGGGGTTAGATCAATGGTCCAGATCTGATCTTGATTTAACGACTGCGATTGAATCGCAATTTCTCATATCATGATTTCGACATTCTTGATGTTCAGTGTTTTTTTCACTTCAAAGTCTCGATCCACGAAACTTCGAAATGGGGTCGGATCAATGATCCAGATCACATCTTGATCTGACGGCTGCGATTAAGTCACGATTTTTCATATCGCGATTTCGGGATTCCTGTGCTTATTATTCTTTGACATCTTCAACTCTCGATCCGCGAAACTCTGAAATGGGCTTGGATCAACGGTCCAAATCAAACCTTGATCTGACGGCTCAGATTACGTCGCGATTCCGCATATCGTGATTTCGAGATTCTTGTGATTGATATTACTTGACATCTCCAACTCTCGATCCACGAAACTCCGAGATGGACTGGAATCAATGGTCCAGATTCAACCTTGATCTGACGGCTCAGATTATTTCACGATTCCACATATCACGATTTTGGGATTCTTGTGATTGATATTACTTGACATATCCAACTCTCGATCCGTGAAACTTTGACATGGACTGGAATCAACAGTCCAGATTCAACCTTGATCTGACGGCTCAGATTAAATCACGATTTCAAGAGGTTAGGGAACCCTGTTCCTTTGACTCTCCAGTTAACAAAATGACGATCTATCCCCATGTGTCCTACCCGTAAATGGACGGTCCTCCTTCTTTCAGAATTTGGTACGCCCGCTTCTCCTTGTACTTTAAAAAGCATGCAAATTCTCCTTGATCCAACGATGGTCGGGTCCTGTTCTTGGATCTAATCATCTAAGATCTGTCCTCCTCTTTAGCGCTCTTCTTGTCTACATTCAGATTTGATGGCCCTCGTTCTTTCGGGAATTTTGAATGGGATCCAATGATCAGAAATTCTTCTCAAAATTTATGGGCCTTCGATCATTCGATCAATGTTGCATTGCCTTCAATCATTCGATATTCCTGAACTTATCTTTCGTTTGCCTGTCTATTACAAACTTCTTGTACTCATGCCATCTTCATTGTTGTTGCTTGTCTGTTACAAACTTCCTGTACTCATGCCATCTTCATTGTTGTACTTGCCATCAATGACAAGCATTTGTTGTCTGTTAAATATTTTCCATTCGTTGTCTATTAAATATTTTCCAACAATTGCCAACACAACTTTCTAGGTGAGTTTCTGCAAGGGCTCTCGAAACTTCCTTTTTCCATTTTTAAGTTTTTTGTTCCATCTTTTTAAGTGTTCTTTAGGACCTGTAGGTTTATTTTTGGATTATTTTGTTGTAGCTTAGGTATTTTCTTTAATAAATTCATAAGGATTGAGAAGAAAACCTGTTACACATTATTTTCGTCATCCCTATGATCGTTAATGATGTAAACCTATTTTTTTCCTTCAGAGGGGTTAGTGGCCTGAGTTCCTAAAGACAGAAGGGAGAAGAACTTCTCCTGAGAAAAGAAGTTGCTTTTTCCTATGTAAAAACCTTATAAAAAGGGAAGTTCGCAGGTTTCTATATAGGCAGGGTGCGAGAATGACCCATTCTCACAGGTTTCACTATAGCCAGGGTGCGAGGTGTTCGCAGGTTGCTCTATAGCTAGGGTGCGAGAATTCCATCACGTGGGAAAAATGAGCATTTTCTCGAATCTTCTAGAAGGAGAAGCTTCTATGGTGAGGTGGCATCCGAATGGCTTGGATCTTACTCACTTTCATGATTTAGTGGGATCATCCTAACCTCCTCACCTTATCTTATTCAACTTATAAAAGGAGAGGAGTTCTCATGGAGAAAGTTAGCTTGAGCTTGGGTTATCTTTGTTGGTTCTTAAAATTGTTAGCTTTGGATTGGTTAGAGTGGCTTTGAGATTTTCTTTGTCAAGATAGATTGTGAATAGCTATCAGATCTATGGTCTCAGAATCCTTGGAGAAAGAAGTGTGTGGAGAACGAAGGACAGTTGGAAGGGATCTTACAACATCAAGGCCATGGTTGTAATCTCTCTTTCACATTTAATATGATACAGTAATATGATTCTTTCCTATAAAGCTTGTTGTGTTTTATTGTATAATTCCTTGATCACATACATAGGTTTATATTGAGTTTATGCTATCGCTATCAATTTGGTTGGTTTGTGTTGTTTTGATCTTGACTGCACAAGAGCACTGGAGCGAAGCGGGAGAAACAAAGATTATAGGAAGCGATCATAAGGTATGTACATGATTCTTTCCTCTTAGTAAATTCAATATTTAAAACTTAAGGAAAGCGTCCTATTCTGTTTTTCTTTGTTCTAGATCCAGGTGGATCTAGGGAGATCGGTTTGTGTCCACACTTACGGATTTATCCAATAACAAAACCCCCTAAGGTTTCTAGTACCTTTCTTGGCCAAATTTATTTTAGATTGTACTTGCATATATAAAGGATACACCCTTGATAGGGAATTTTTCCTAGAGTTAGATTCGTGTGAGAAGTCATTGCCTTTATGTTTTGTTCTCTTTGAAAACTATAGTTTAATTCTCTTTGTTGTTTTATATTTACATTTATTTCATAATTGAAAAGTCTCTTATTGAAAGAAAAGAGTTCCCTAGAACCCGTAGTATTTTACTTACCAATAAAGACCTAGGATTTTCTAAATGGTTTGCTTATGAGCCAAAGAGTAAAGGAGATTGTTTTTTATTTTGAAATCTAAATATTCGCAAGTAAATTTCATATTTGAAGGCTAACTTAGATAAATAAAAAATCATTTTATTTAGTACTTATCTTGGTTACTTACTTTCTCCATATAAGTTTAAATTTCAACTAATTGTAATTTACTTTCATTTGCAAGAATTTTCATTTCAATTTAGTCACACCACATGTGCACACATCCCACACCTAAAATTGTATGCTTGGTTCATGCCACCAAGATAAACCTAATAATAAACCATCTAATCTAACACATACAATCCCACTTGGCCCATCAAAATAATGTTGTAGTTAGGTTAGGACTCTGGGGATAGGGATCCAAATAATTTCCCTTGGTCATTTCACATTGAAACATAGAGGTTGACTATTAGGGAACTTTCAAAATCCTTTCTTATGGACATGGTTCGATCCCGTTTGGTAACAAACATGCTATTTTAAAGTGGATAATTCCAATTTTGGGACCAGATGTATGATCAAGACTCGTTTCTCTTTCATTACTGAAGTTCCTTTTGTAATATTGGAGCCAATGCCAACCAACCTTTTGTGACTTTTATGGAAGGGTTCAATATCCATGATTTGACCAAGTTAATCAATGATCTTATCTTCCATGATACAAATTGGCCCAATATTCCAAATAAAAATCCCTCTGACATCCCAATGTTTGAGGGTAAACCTAGAGAGTATCCCTCCAACCATATCGTGCCCTTTCACCTTTGGTTTTCTTCGAACTCCATAATGGAGGATTCAATTAGGTTGATACTTTTTTAATGCACTTTGATGGGAATTTCCACCAAATTGTACATAGAACAACCTAGAAATACCCATACAACCTTTGAGTTCATATAAAATTATTTCCGTACCTTCTTCCAACTTCCATTCCACCATCGCATAGGGATAGAAATCTTAACCAATTTCCATTAGAACACAACCACTCACATCTCAGGACACATCCATGAGTGACTTATAAGATGTGCCTTGTGAAAATTCAATATCAATGATCAATTTCTTATAGAGTTGTTCCTGGAATCGCTTCTTCCCCTTATCACCAAGGATGTATCCATGACTATGCCTAGAAATGAGGATGAAGCCATCCAAAAGGAACAATTGTACAATATTATTTATTCCCAATTGGGATATCTCTACATTATCCTTCCTAATTCCCCTCACTTTTAGTCAGCTAACAAGGATGTATCCATGACTATATCTCGGGGACTATGAGTTAGGGATTTTATGTCTCGGGGGCTATGAGTTAGGGATTTTATGTCTCAGGGACTATGAGTTAGGGATTATATATATATATATATATATATATATATATATATATATATATATATATATATATATATATATATAAAATATAATATATTATATATATTATAATTATAAATTATATATAATATTATTATATATTATATATATATAATATATATAATTTACAAATTATATATATATTATAATATATAAATTTTATTATATATAAATAATATAAAAAAATAAAATAAAATAAAAAACCAAAACAAAACAACATAAAAAAAAAATCGAAACCAAAATCAAACTACACTATCACTACATGACTATCGCACTCATATTTTTGAACTCACGCGAACAGTTGCACGCATACACACACGCAGATTGGAGGGAAACAGGGGAGAATGAGGGAGAGGAGGAGAAGGAGGGAGAGGAGCACGAGAGAAGGAGGGAGAGGCCCACAGAGGAGAGAGAGGAGCACGAAGAAGGAGCGAGAGGTGCACCAAGAAGGAGGGCACATTGGAGGAGGGTGCAACAGTAGAGGGCACAAGGTTTTGAGTGCGCATCAGAGGAGGGCACACGATTTTGAGGGCGCAGTAGAGGAGGTTACATGCAGAGGAGGTCGCACGGGACAAGGGAACAGAGGATAAATATGGTTTGACTTCTTTCTCCAAAAAATAGCCTTGGTTTTTCAAGTTGAACTTGGAGTTGTTTTAATAGTGCTTAGTGGTATTGGATGTGCAAAAAAAGTGTAATATTTGATGTGCCATGATTAACCTAATCCTCCTTTTCCATTATATGCATACATTATAGATAGATTTGAAAAAACATTGATGATAGGAGCACAAAAGGTATTATTGTTGGCTATGGTTCAAATGAAACTATTTATAGATTGTATAGCCCAATAGAACATTCAATGATTATAAATTGAGATGATTTTTTATGAAGTTGCAGTGTTAGTGAAGGATCTCGATAGTGACTACAAAGGTAGGAGAAGCATTAAGCTTTTGGATGTCCCCTCAATGGAGATAATTGAGGAATATACCAAGGGAACTTCAAATGAATATAATCCTTCATTTTGGGAGAGTGTAGAAGTGAAAAAAACGTAACAAATAATTGTTGGAACTAAGAATATCAACAAGAATCCAAAAACTATTAGAGACACTATGGAGTTATGCAAGCAATGTTGAAGTGCTCGAACTCCGAACAATAAAAATTGTGCTTAAAGGAAAAAACATGGTAGAATGGAAACAAGCTATGGATGAAAAGTATGAGCCATTAGTGAAGAATCAAACTTGGGCACATGTTCCTCTACCAATAGGTAAGAAAGAAACTAGTACTAAGTGGGTTTCCAAACAAAACAATTCAAGTGATGCAGTTGAGAAATATAAAGCTCAATTGATGGGGAAAGTGTACACACAAATTTAGGGCATGGACAACCCAAAGAATTTTATACCAATAGTGAAGATGGCATCCATTATAGAAATCTCAGCAATTGCAATAATGATGCATATGAATATCCATCAACATGATGTTGAGACGACATTCATTAATGGTATATTGTAGGAAGATATATGTATGGAACCACTTGAGGGTTATGTACAATAAGGCAACAAGCATATGGTGTGCATGTTGCAAAATTAATTGCATAAAATTAAGAAATCCTATAGGGCATGCCATTGGCACATTGATGAACATTTAATGAATGAGGGTTTCCAACATTATACTACATATATAAATATTTATGTCTAGCACAATGTCAAGTCTTTTATCATATTGACATTATACATAGATTATGAATTTGTATGAGCAATGAGTTATCTTTGTTAAATTCTTTCAAATCAAAACTGTTGTAGAATTTGACATGCTGGATCATGGAGAGATCCATTAATCCTACTTGGTTATTCAAGTAATAAGATATTTGAGCAATAGGAAGTTTCATTTGAGTCAAAGGAGATACATTGAACATATCCTTTAGATATTAAGGATGAGTGGTTTCTAAAATGTGAAGACTAAAATGGAAATTGCTCAAAAATTGTCACAAGATATGGGTCCAAGTACTCAAGTTGATGAGGAAGCTATGAGAAATATTTCTTATTGGAGTGTGGTAGGCATGCTTATGTATGAAATAGTACGCATGAAACTTCATATTCCTTATCAAGTGCTAAATAATAACATGTAGTAGCAAATCATGCAAGGAAGGACTTGATGTGGCTAAGCAAATTACAAAAATATGTTAGGTTACAGCAACCGAATCCTACAATTTGAAGATGTGATCACCAAAGTTTCATTGAAATGGCTAAGAATACTAGTTTTCATGCAAGAATAAAGAGCATTTAAGTGCAGTACCATTATGTTTGTGAACAATTGGAGAAGCATAAATTTTATCTTGAGTTTTGTGAAACAAGACAGTTGATCACTATCGTATTGACAAAGGTACATATTGAGATGGATTGAGAAGTCTTGTAGAGTATGAGGATAGACATTCGTATCTTTACTAATCCCCAAGATCTTTCAATTTTGAGGAAAATCCCTTAATTATAGATCATCCCACATTGTTAATAACAAGTTAATCACCTCATACTTTCAATATTTATGCAAGTTTTGACACAATGAAGTGATATGTGATTGAGTTACTTCACAATTATCGTTTTGATCATATCAAAATGGAATCACTTAAAGTGAATGTACTATTATTGGATATTGATCACAGCCACTCAAGATAGATTGCTCTCTTGATCATTTCATGCATTGCACATTTAAGAGAATATCTTGTTCCCATATTCCTTTCACGCAACTTGTCACTAAACCACATATTGAAAACCTTTTTGATGAGTTTACATGAAAGAGTCATAATTTGACTGAAGCATCATTTGGTTATCTGAATATTTAGATAGACCTCAGGATATCCTATCCTGAGGTCAATCTTATCAGGATTGTGACATTTTCTAGACTCCATATCCCCTTCCTAAGGCACTGGTTTTATATTGGTATTTATTTGCATTTGTCATATCTGATCCATAACCTAACTGTTTGATTGTCTCCGAGACATTGTGTGAATAAATCTTTTTTCCTTGCCTCTGGGAAATATACATCATAGATCATTTACATCTAAGGCATTGATCAACACTGTGAATGAAAAAAGTCGTAGGGAATCCTCCCTTGGCCTTGAGCACAATCTCACTTGGCCTAAACAGAGAGAACCTGGCCCGTAGTGACACCAATTTACAAATATACTCTTTAGGACTGATATAAAACACTTTAGAAAACTACTAACATAGTCTTATATTCGACACCTTATTATTGCACATTTTGACCTTAGAGATAAAAATAGCATTTGGAAACTAAATTGTGATCTCATGGTTGGCATCTATTTTTGATTGGTTATGAAAAATTTACCTTTCATCGCTCCACATTTGATTTTGGGAATAACATAACACCATAGGATCAAATTCTTGGAAAAAGTTGTAGTGTTGTGATTTCTATGTTGTTACATATTGGGAATGCTATTTTGATCTCTTTGACACATTGACAATGTCAAAACACAACACTATACCTCTTTCCAAAAGATTGATGTTATGATGCTATGTTGTTTCCAAAATCAAATATGGAGTAATGAAATGTCAAAATATAGGACTGAGTTAATCAATTTTCTGAAGTATATAATGCCAATATTAGTCCCAAATTCTAATCCTAAATTAATTGTTTATGATGAGGAGTGGATGACCTAAGTCTAGGGGTAGTCCTACACTATTTTAAGGGATAGTTAGGCCAAATATATGATGAAAAGGGGTTGCTACACTATTGTTGGGACAATCAAAGTATGGAAGGCCGTGAGGTCTTGGAGAACGCCTAAAGGGTGGCCTAAGGGTCAACGTTTTGTAGTATAGTATCTAAGGTTTAGGGGGATGCTCTTTAGGGTATCTTAGATATGTAATAGGGATAGTTTAATTTTTTTCTAAACAACCTCAAAAGAGCAGGCCGAGAGGTGTTAGAGTAGTAGGATAGGGGGATAGAAGTGTTATCATTGGATAGGAGAACTTGATTATGACCAAGCATCACTAAATTCCTTCTTTTATTATTATTGGACATGATTCATCAACTAAATTCTCTAGTCATTAAATGATGTGACAACAACTATGTATTGTCCTTTATGTTGCAATCTAGTATTGGGAAACTGTGAAGAGACAAATGAGTTGAAGAAACCCCCCTTAATAGGAATGCGTGTATGAAGATATATATTTATTCTATTCTCTTCCCATGTTACCCTTTTTTCTTTGGAAGAACCAAAACCGTTGCTTATTTTCTTCCTATTCCAGCCTATATAGTGTCATCTTCCAATGTCAGACTTCTTTAGCTTGGGTATGAACCACTCACAAAGAAACTTTATCCAATGATCAAACATGTTCCCAACTTGAATGAACCAACCAAATTGTGGAACCCATGATACTTGTCGAAGATATGACTAAACTTGAATGAACCAACTGATGTTGCTAATGACTAAATTTGGGAAGCTTCAAATTGATATCCAGTGAAACATTTGTAAGGTAACCATCCATCAAATTCACAACCATTGTAATTTGTGTGAGTGATAGAGAGGCATGGAGACCAAAGTAAAAAGGTCATCTCTCAAGTCCTAAAGGAAACACAAGGATAAACACTAAATCAATCCCTCCTCGAACATGCACACTCCTCTCTCTCTCACAAGGTTCGAAACCTAAAGGACCTCCTTCTAACTTTTGTGCACTTCTCTTAAAAACCCTAGAGACAAGGAGACAAGAGTCTCTTCACCATTGCACTAAAAGATTCATTTCTAGCACAATTGGCATAGTTGAGAGAGTGAGCCCTAGAACATGAGAACCCTACCATGTCATGTCCATTTTTGATAGCTTAGGGTTTGTTGTGTGCAGGGTGATAGGGTTGGTCATGAGTTCTAGGGTATCCTATGGTTTCAACATATGGAAACAGTCAATGGAATAGAGCTAGATAGATATTGAAATAGTCAATGTCACTTACACTTGGAACAATTGTCATAGGAGAGAACCTCAAATATAGAAGAAGGCATGAAATTATTATCAAACTAGACATGTCAAAGGCATCTGAAATAGAAGGTGAACCCATGGTTGAAATAGATGTGAAGAGGATCTCCGCCTTACTTCATCTGAAATAGAAGGTGAACACGTGGTTGAAATGAGGGCTAAATGAGAAAAAACCCAGCAAAGCATAACAAGTGAGATAAACGAGGGCTAAATGAGCAAGGAGTTAAAAAAAATAGACATTAGGTCTAGGTTCTAACATGTTCAATGGTCTTCCTTTTACTTTCGAGAATATTCTTTAAGAAAATGTATCCATGATGTTCAAGATGAATGAATTTTCCAAAATACCAAAGATGAATGACCAAAAATCATATGAAGACCAAAGTACAAAGTTCATCTCTCAAACCCTAAAGGAAACACAAGGATAAACCCTAGCCATCCCTAGTGTACACTTCTTTTATCCTACTAGAAAACCGCAGGTCAAACCCTAGAAGCACTTCTCCTAAGATCTGCGCACTACTCTCTCTTTTGTGCAGTTATTCTCTTACCTAGCCATGACATAGAGAAGAGGAAAAGTGTACTGTTAGGATATTTAGACACTTAGGAGTTAGTTAAGATCTACTTGTTCTAATATGTCGTTAGGTAAAAGTGTGTTTCTTTAGTATGCATTAGTATGCATTTGTAGTTAGGAAATCCAACGGTCACGATATGTTCCCAACATAGAGTGATCCGACGGTTCATACTCTCCTCGATCTTAATGGCCATTGATC
>ML840267.1:87354-101850 GCA_009831015.1 Picea engelmannii | reverse complement strand
TGCCAAAAGGGGAGGGGACAAGGGGAAACATTTCTTAACTCCTATATTACAATTAATTTCTATCGACTAACACTCGGTGTTCCTAAAATTTCCAATAATATTATTTTCTATCCTTATCACAATAGCTCTCAACTCGAAAGGAAATTTGATCTCTTCTAATATATACTGAAGATTAGTTATGGGAAATGTTTCAAATGTTTTTTCTAAAGTCAATGAAACAGTGTAGGAGATTGGATTTATTAGTGTGAAACTCCTCCACAATGATCCTAATCATAACAAGGTGGTCCACAATTGAATGATAACTTCTAAATCTATCTTGGCCCTTATATATTTTTTTGTGGCTTTCTATCCATACATTGATATTCTTTTCTAGAATAATTCCATGTAACCTAGTTTGGACCTACTTTAGTGGTAGGTCCCAGTTTGGAAAATTGGGCTTGGGGTCTAGAGTCTTCTAAATCCATTTTGAGGAAATAAATAAAATTTTTGGGGTTACATGATGCATGAGCATCGTATAAAGCCAAAGACAAGCGCCTAACCAAAGGAGACAGCTGGAAAAGCACCAACACACATTTTGAAGTGTTTTGAAGATTAACGAATGGACATTAATGTAATATCTAGGGAAGCGTACTTACTTTTGTGTTTTGGAGATTGTAAATAGATCTTGAGCGTTGCTCTCATCTGTCAAATGTAGAGGCATTTATGCGTAATCAATGCAAGTAGGTAAATTTAATTTAATAGATTAGACAGTTTTAGGAGCGTAGGAGATAGGAGGGAAAACAGATGATAGACACCCTCAACCCTTGTATCATGGGAACATAATTTAGAATTCATAAGCTGTAGAGATGCAGAGAGGAATATAGGAGGATAGAGAATTTTATGCATTCTATTTGCTATTGGCCATGTACAGGAGCACTGGATTTAATAGAAGAAATTTTTGATTCCAATCTATGTGTTGTTATGGTTGTTGGAACCACCTGTTAAATGGTATGTTGCAGGATTCTTTGCATTCTCTGTGTGCATTCTATTTCGATGCCAATGTGTGTGTATGCTCTAGAATTCTATGTTGAATTTTTGAATTCTGGATAAGGGGTGAATGAGTTTCAATTGTTTCTCTTTCTGAGAACTCTTGCAAAGAGTGCAGTGGAGGGTCCGCAAGGAGTGAGTCGATCGGGTTCTGTGTTTCATCTCAAGACCCTCAGAGGAGACTCAAACTGTGTCTTTACAGGAAAGAGTGCTAGTAGAGCCCAGAGACGTGCAAGGTGTGTGCAGGCTGGGTGGAGTCTTGTATTTTACAAATCCAAGAGAGAAATTGAGAGACTGTTGTTGCGAGGAGTGCACAGAGTCAAAGATCCTAAATAACCAGAGGTTATTTGAAAGTTTTCGAAAGGAGTGTATGCAGGGACCCTTTTGGAGGCCTTGAGTTTGCAAGTGGAATCTCAGGAGGGTTAGAACCTCTCAATTGTTCCAAAGGGAGACAAAGGTTGAATTGGTTCACAGGAGTTAAATTCTAGAGGAAGGATGCCAAGTCATTTGGCCAGAAGTCCTTGAGAAGTTGAATCAGACGATTGAATCACTTCAGAAGGAAGTGTTGACATCGTGAGAACCATTGGATCTCTTAGGAAAGCAAAGAGATTAGGACTGAATTCCTTTTAAACACCTATAATCTTAGGAGGAATAGTGACCGTTAGATCCGAATTAACAAGGACTGTTGATCTTGTATGTGAATTCGCGTATCGGAATTCGAGGAATCAAGGGACCAGTGGTTTGGGTCAAGTGTTGTAAATTTTCGATTGGTGAAATCCCAATACAGCTATGACCATTGGATCGAAGGAGGCACATAGACATCAATCTCACCGAAGGTACAATTTCAGAGTAAGATATCCATAGAGGGAGAGGAATGACTATTGGTTTCCCACTTGAGTTGTGAAATCCGGAAAATCCGTGTGGACAGGTGGAAAGAACTCTCCCCATAAGAAGAGTAAAGCCAAAGTGATAGGTGGAGCATGCCCATCACTTTAGGTAGAGTCCACCTTCATTGACAGACCACATTTTGGGGATTCACAAGGGGATGGCATGAAAAGTTGGTGCTCCAACTCGCGAAGTTGCGAGTTGCGAAAGGTGCTTGCATAAGGCTTGGATGTGGTCCTATAGGAAAAGGGGCTGAAGAGAGGGGCTTACACCTTAGCCCATTTTCATTTCACATTTAGGCTATTTCCAAGGTCCAGGGCATAGTATTCGACGTGCCCCAACTTGCGATACCTGAAATCCTTTGAGTGGTTTAAGCAAGGAGTTTAATTAACCCTTGTTGAGGTTTAGAGAAGATCTTGTGCAGATCTCGGCCTGAGGGCAGGAGGTCTACACCAGTTGTGGTATCAAATCCCATAATAAGTTCTTTTCTTTCTATAGCAAAGAGAAAAGAGGAATTTTATATCCATGCCACCGAGAAGAAGAGAAAGGGCAATGCATGATCATGCAGTGGAAAGAGAAATGCATGAATTACATGTCAGGCTTGATTCTATGGAGACAACACAGAGGCGTACAGTTAACGCTGGCGATATCAACGAAGATGAAAGTGAAAATGAAGTTGAAAACGAAGAAGTTGCAGTCGAATATTCTGTGGAAGAATGCTTATTCAAGGTTGTTTCTAGGATAGGTGCTAGGGAAAAAATGGACATTCCAATGTACGAAGGCAACTTGGATGTTGAAGAGCTTCTAGACTGGATTAGAGATCTAGACAAATACTTTGACTATGAGGATGTCGAGGAAGACAAGAAGGTCAAACATGTCATTACTAGACTTACAGGGAATGTAGCATTATGGTGGGATGAACTGCAGGCTGATAGACATTGCAAGGGCAAGAAGAAAATCAAAAGATGGGATAGAATGGTTGCAAAAATGAAAGCCAAGTTTATACCTACAGATTATCAAATAAATTTGTTTTTGAGGATGCATAATTTGAGACAGAAGTTAATGTTAGTGAAAGAATACACTGAAGAGTTCTATAGGATAAACATCATAGCATTTCATCGAGAAAACGATGATGAGAAAGTTGCCAAGTATATGAATGGTCTACAGTATGATATTCAGGATGAGATGAGCATGATGACCATTCAAACCGTAGAATATGCTTATTAGATGGATTTTAAAGCTAAAGAGAAACTGAGCCGAAAGAAAGGTCAAAGAGGTCGAGGCATAAGTCAATGCGGAGGTAAGACGATTGCCCAGGACAGAACTCAGAGACCTAAAGAAGAGGGGAAGAAACCTCAAACTCAACCTAAGAGAGGAGGAAGCTCACAGGGGAGGCAGTATGCTGATAGAAATACTTTTCCTCGAGTCAGAGGAAGAGGAAGAGGTAGAGGAGGTGAAGTAAAATGCTTTGACTGTGGAAAAATCGGACATAATTCCTATGAGTGTCCAGATAGGAAGAAAGATGGTGGTGAAACTCACATTGTTGAGGCTCAAGGATAGAATGTTGAGGCAGAGGACGCTGAGGGCGGAAGATATTTGATGATGAAGAAATTTCTCCTGAAACCAGAAAGGGAGCTAGAGAACCCAACCCAAAGAAACAGTCTGTTTCGAACTACTTGCAAAACCAAAGATAGGTTATGCAAGGTCATAGTAGACAGCGGTAGAATAGATAATCTTGTATCTAAAGAAATGGTAGAAAAACTGGAGCTGGAGACTATTGCGCATCCAAGCCCATACAAAGTTTTGTGGATACAGAAAGGACATCAGGTAAATGTCACTGAACACTGTTTAGTTGAATTTAAAATAGGAGGATATAAAGATGAGATATTATGTGATTTCATTCCGATGGATGTTTGTCATCTATTGTTGGGTAGACCATGGAAATATGACAGAAATGTGGTGCATGATGGGAGAAAGAACACGTACACTCTGGAGAAAAGAGGTAGGACGCACATGTTGCTGTCGATTAAGAACAAAGAGGTGAAAACATAGATGAGAAACACTGTACTTCTCATGAGTGGGAAGGAACTTCTTAAGGAAGTCAAGAAGAAGGAAGACATGCAATTCATTGTGGTTAGGAATTCCATAATTGTTCTGAACAACACTAGGATAGATGATTTACCGGAAGAAATCCAGGAGTCCCTGGAAGAATTTGTTGATATAATAGTGGATGAACTACCTTGTTCATTACCACCTATCAGGAGTATAATCCATCATATCAATCTTATACCTGGGGCCAGTTTTCCAAACAAATCAGCCTATAGGTTGACGTCGCAGGAGAATGAAGAAGTTAAGAGACAGGTCCAACACTTAATGGACAAAGGATTGATTTGGGAGAGCTTGAGTCCATGCGTTGTTCCGATAGTGCTCAGCCCAAGAAAGGATGGTGGCTGGAGAATGTGTACAGACTCAAGGGAAATCAACAAAATTACCACCAGGTACAGGTTCCCATTGCCAAGGATGGACGACTTGATGGATTGCTTGAGTGGAGCAAAGTTTTTTTCAAAGATTGATTTGAAAAGAGGATATCATCAGATTAGAATGAGGGAAGGTGATGAATGGAAGACAACATTCAAGACAAATGAAGGGATGTATGAATGGATTGTCATGCCATTTGTCTTAGCAAATGCGCCCATCATTTTCATGAGGTTGATGAACGAAGTCCTGAAGGATGTCATTGGGAAATTCGTCATTGTATATCTTGATGATATATTAATTTTAGCAAAACTAAAGAAGAACATTTAAAGCATTTAGCTGCAGTGATGAGGAGGTTACAACAAGAGAAATTGTTGATCAATATGAAGAAATCGTCCTTTATGAGGACATAAATCATTTATTTAGGTTTTTTTTATCTCTGCAAATGAATTGAAAATGGATCCGGAAAAGATAAATGCAATTAAGGATTGGCCATCACTGAAGAGCGTGTTTGAAGTTCGAAGCTTCCATGGTTTGGCTAGCTTCTATAGGAAATTCATCTGAAACTTCAGTGGAATTAGCACACTGATGATGGATACGGTGAAGAAAATACATAAATCTTTTCACTGGATGGAGGAAACGGAGAAGAGCTTCAACCTGTTGAAAAAGAAGATCATTGAGCAGCCAATTCTTGTTTTGCCAGATTTCAGCAAGACATTCTAGGTCAGGTGTGACGTGAGTGGATTTTCCATTGGAGTGGTCTTGAGCCAAGACAAGAGTTCTATCGTGTATTTTAGTAAAAAATGAATGAAACAAAGATCAAGTACTCCACGTATGACAAAGAATTCTATGCAGTCATACAAGCGCTGAAGAAATGGAGACAATATTTGGTTCCCAAGGAGTTCATTTTGTACAGTGATAATCACTCTTTGCAATTTGTGACTCGACAAGAGAAGGTGAACAAAAAACATGCTAAATGGGTCGAATACATGCAAAATTTTACTTTTTTGATTAAGCATATTTTTGGAACTGCTAACAAAGTTGTTGACGCTTTGAGCAGGAAATGTTTGCTTATGAAGGAATTCAGAGTCAAGACTTTGGGTTTTGATAACCTCAAGGAAATGTACAGGGATGATCTAGACTTCAAAGAAGCATATGAGGTGTCTGAGAATCCAATTCTCAGGGATAGAAGCCAATGGACTGAATACATGATCCAGGATGGATTATTGTTCAGGGGAAATTAGCTATGTATTCTGAAATGCTCCATGAGGGATAATTTGATGAAGGAAAATCAAAACGAAGGATTGGTCGGACACTTTGGTCATGAAAAAATGTTCTCAAAGTCGAATGGCTCATATTTCTGGCCAGGGATGAGAACAGATGTGAAGAAATTTGTGGACAGGTGCAGAATTTGTCAACACACGAAAGGAAAAAGGCAGAACATAGGGTTATACCAACCATTACCCATACTGAAAAGGCCATGGGATGTCGTGAGCATGGATTTCATATTGGGACTGCCAAGGACACAAAGGGGATATGATTCAATATTTGTAGTCATAGGCATATTTTCAAAGATGGCACATTTCATACCATGTCAGAAAACCAGTGACACAACTCATATTGTGAACCTCTTTTTCAAGGAAGTCGCCAGACTTCACAGCTTGCTAAGGAGTATCATTTTTGACCGAGATACCAAGTTCGTAGGACATTTCTAGAGGACCTTAGGGAAGAAGTTGGGGACAAATTTTTATTTTAGCTCATCATATCATCCTTAGATGGGTGGAAATACAGAGGTCGTGAACAGGAGCTTGGAAGATTAGTTAAGGAGCTTAGTGACTGAACACCACAGTCAATGGGATCACATTCTTCCACAAGCGAAATTTTCTTACAATGATTCACTCAATAGAAGCATAGGGCAGAGTCCATTCCAGATTGTATATGGAATGCAACCAAGGGGAGTTTTTGAATTGAAAGATTCAGAACAAGCTGAATTTAGGAGTGTTAGTGCAGAGGAATTTGCAGAAGGAATGAAGGAGCTTCACAACAGAATTAAGGAGTGATTGCAAAGTTTGATTCAAGGGTACAAGTGTAGAGTAGATCAACACATGAGAGAACTTCAATTTGAAGTTAGTGATTTGATTCTTGCACATTTGAGGAAGGAGAGGTTCCCAAGGGGAACATACAATAAGCTGAAGATGAAAAAGATTGGACCGTGCAAAGCCATAAGGAAATTTGGGACAAACGCATATGAGATTGAGTTACCCAATGGAGTCAGAATCTCACCAATATTCAATATCACGGATTTGTACCCTTACAGAGCTGAAGAAGAAGGAGAAGAATATAAACAAGAAAATATCCAATGGACAAAACAAATGCCTGTAGCTGAAAAGCCACAAATGGAAAGCATAATTGACAAGGGGATTAGAAAAATGACTAGGACAAAAGAGTATTTTGAATACTTGGTCAAATGGAAAGGACATCCAGTTGAAGATGTCAGTTGGGAGGATGAAACAACAATTCAAAAGCATGGACGAATAGTGAAGTAACTCATGAACATGAGTTCATGAAAATTTTCAAGCGAGGGAGTATGATGTAGGAGCATCATATAAAGCCAAAGACATGTGCCTAACCAAAGGAGACATCTAGAAAAGCACCAGCGCACATTTTGAAGTGTTTTGAAGATTAATGAATGGACATTAATGTAATAGCTAGGGAAGCATACTTACTTTTGTGTTTTGGAGATTGTAAACAGATATTGAGCATTGCTCTCATCTGTCGAATGTAGAGGTATTTATGCATAATGATTGCAAGTAGGTAGATTTAATTTAATAGATTAGACAGTTTTAGGAGCGTAGGAGGTAGGAGGGAAAATGGATGATAGAAACCCTCAACCCTTGTATCATGGGAACATAATTCAGAATTCATAAGTTGTAGAGCTGTAGAGAGGAATATAGGAGGACAAAGAATTTTATGCATTCTAGTTGCTATTGGCCATGTACAAGAGCACTGGATTTAATAGAAGAAAGTTTTGATTCCAATCTATGTGTTTTAATGGTTGTTGGAACCACCTATTAAATGGTATGTTGCAGGCTTCTTTGCATTCTCTGTGTGCATTCTATTTCGATGCCAATGTGTGTGTGTATGCTCTATAATTCTATGTTGAATGTTTGAATTATAGATAAGGGGTGAATGAGTTTCAGTTGTTTATCTTTCTAAGAACTCTTTCAAAGAGTGAAGTGGAGGGTCCACAAGGTGTGCGTCGACCAGGTTCTATGTTTCATCTCAGGACCCTTAGAGGAGACTCAAATTGTGTCTTTAGAGGAAAGAGTGCTAGCAGAGCCTAGAGTCGTGCAAGGTGTGCGCAGGCTGGGTTGAGTCTTGGATTTTACAAATCCAACAAAGAAATTGAGAGACTACTGTTGCAAGGAGTGAACGGAGTCAAAGACCCTAAATAACTAGAGGTTATTTGAAAGTTTCCACAAGGAGTGCGTGCAGGGACCCTTTTGGAGGCCTTGAGTTTGCAAGTGGAATCGCAGGAGGGTTAGAACCTCTCAATTGTTCCAAAGGGATATGGAGGTTGAATTGGTTCACGGGAGTTAATTTTTGGAGGAAGGACGCCAAGTCATTTGGCCAGAAATCCTTGAGAAGTTGAATCGGATGATTAAATCGCTTCAGGAGGAAGTGCTGAAATCCCAAGAACCATTGGATCTCTTAGGACAATGAAGAGATTAGGACTGAATGCCTTTTCAACACCCATAAGCTCAGGAGGATTAGTGATCTTCAGATCCATATTAACAAGGACCGTTGATCTCGTATGTGAATTTGTGTATCAGAATTTGGGGAATCGAGTGACCAATGGTTTGGGTCAAGTGTTGTAGATTTATGATTGGCGAAATCTCGATACAGCTAGGACCATTGTATTGAAGGAGGCACACAGTCGTCGATCTCGTTGAAGGTACGATTTCAGAGTAGGGGATCCATAGAGGGAGAGGAACGACTATTCGTTGCCCGCTTGAGTCGCGAAAGCCAGAAAATTCATGTGGACAGATGGAAAGAACTCACCCTGTAGTTGGAACACGCCCGTCGCTTTGGGTAGAGTCAACCTTCGTTGATAGACTACATTTTCGAGATTCACAAGGGGAGGGAAAGAGAAGTTGGTGCTCCAACTCATGAAGTCGCGAGTTGCGAAAGGTTCTTGCATAAGGCTTGGTTGTGGTCCTATAGGAAAAGGAGTTGAAGAGAGAGGCTTACGCCTTAGCCCATTTTCATTTCGTGTTTCGGCTATTGCCAAGGGCCAAGGCATAGTATTCTAAGTGCCCCAACTTGTGAGACCCAAAATCCTTTGAGGGGCTTAGGCAAGGAGTTTAATTAAACCTTGCTGAGGTTTAGAGAATATCCTACGTGGATCTAAGCCTGAGGGAAGGAGGTCTGCACCATTATACCATATTAAAATTATGCACACACCCTCAACATTGATCTATACAGTAAAACCTTTGCAATGGTGTAAAACTCACCTTAATTGGAGCTCGTATGAAAATGATGTGTATCCCGCAAGTTGACCGACCTTATTGACCACCATGATATGAGTGGATGCAATGTTATACCCCATTACTCACACATATGGGGATAGCCATATGTGTAATTTCAATAAGACTCTAGAAGTTTCAAACCTAATCACTAATTGAGGGTTAACGAAGTCAAAACCCTAACCCTAGATGGATATCAGGCTATGTTAAGTACTAAGATGTTAGGAGGAGAAAGGGGATACATTATTTATCATTATATTTAATCCATAGATGAGAATATCATTTAGAAGTGGTAATTTTAGAGAATAAGAGAGGAAGGAAATATTTTTTAGCAACCTTACATGACACAATGTCAAAGACAGCTCCACAATGAGTGCCTTTTTCATTGTATTTGCATTTTCATAACTAGAGAAAATAGGGCATAGCATAGACTTCACATTCTAGCTAGTTTTTTTCTCGTATTGAGCTCCCATTATATATCTTGGGTTCATTTGTGTGTATATTGTCTATTATTTTTCTCATTTTTTTCATTTTCATATTCAATTATTTACATAAATCTAAAAAATATGTTAATAATAAATAATCTTGGATCTAAGGAAATAAATTTCATAATCTAAGATTTCATAATAGTATAAGATCTATTTTGACGAACTGTTCCAGTGGAATATGTTGGATTACTGAGAGGGGGGGGGTGAATCAGTAATAGTGCAATTATAATCCTTTTTATCCATATTGATCCAAGTTTTATATCAAAGTAGTATTATTATCCAATAATGAGCAATAACAAAAGAACAATCACACACATACACAGTACACCATTGTTTTA
The DNA here is from genome assembly GCA_009831015.1 of Picea engelmannii. NCBI lineage: Eukaryota > Viridiplantae > Streptophyta > Pinopsida > Pinales > Pinaceae > Picea > Picea engelmannii. Next base: position 92,112 of record ML840267.1, on the reverse strand, counting down.
CGTGGAAACCCAAATTGGGAGAAAACCACGGAATTCTTTTTCTTATATGTCTTGAAGAATTACATTCATTGGAAGCACCAACTTCTTTTGTTTTCCAGCTGCAAGTGGAAGGAGGCTCCAACCCCCTAGATTCTCATGCTACAACCTGAGGGAAGCTCCAACTCCCCAATTCTCTGCCTACAACCAATACGAGGCTACACCACCCTATGTTCTCCGGCTACAGCTGAAAGGTGGCTACAACCACATGTCCTTGCCCCGTCCTGCCACCCTGAGGTAGAATTAGAATGATGGAACCACTATCACACTATCCATGTAAGATTTACCACTGTAAACCTGTACCAATAAATCTGAGCCATGCATCAACCATGCATCAACATGTACCTCAACCTGTAATCGACTTGTACCATAAACAAGTGCATCAACCATGCACCAACCTGTACCAAACAACCTGTAATCAGCTTGTACCATAAACAAGTGCATCCAACCATGTACCAAGTATGTACCAATCATGTGTCAACTACTCATCAACTATTACTCATCAATATGTACCAACATCATCAACTATACACCTCATGTATGTGCCAACTCATCAACTACTTGTCTTAACCATATACTCAACATGTACCTCAACCAAAATCCCTCATCAATTTCATAATCCAAATATGATTTGTAGCTCTGTAATAGACCTAGCGTATATGATCACATTCCTGCAAACCTTCCTTAACTTTAACAACAAGAGACTAGCATTTTCATCAAACGTTTCTTTAGTCTCACATGCCTAGTTTTGGATTAATGAACAACCCAACTTGAAGTAATCATAATTTTGTACTTGTAATGTATAAATATACGAAATTGATATACAATTTTCTTCAATGTGTTTTCTGAAATTGCTCCAAGTTTCACTACTTCGAACCTCTCATAAAAGGAGTTATAGCAAAAATGGCATACCTTGTTGAATAATGCCTTATTCTAGAGAGTGACCTTGTAGAGCATGCCCCACACGGAATATTTGTTGAAATGATATGAAACTATTAAAAATCATACTAAATACTATACCCTAACCAACACATCTAGTCTCACTGAATTTGGATTTGTCATGAAGAAGTTATGACGTTTTTACCCGAAACACTTGTTTTTGACTAGTTTCAGGACTAGCCACAAACCCTATTTTCCACCAAGTGCAACTCCCAAAATACAGTGACCCACAAGGTAAATGTTTTACCACAGATACTTGGATATGTTTTTTCAATGGAATAGCAATTTCACAGTATGGATCATTATATAAAACAAGTTATAGCGAAAATGGTGAGATGACCTGTAAATAACATGCCTTAGAAAGCACCATCAAAAGAATTTATCCTTCCTTGCATTTCGGCCTTCTTTTCTTCACCTTCCCCCAGAATTTCAGCTTATATATCCTTGGTTACCTCAAACACATAGGTATATTCAATATTCTCAAGTGTATCTTAAATGAGAGATCCTTGTCTCTTAGTTATACTCTGCAAGTAGCTTCCTTAAAAACATCTTCTAGGTCACTTGGCCCCACTTTCCTTATTTTAGGGTTAACCCACTTCTAATTTCTCCATTAAATTTATTATTGAAATATTTTATTTTGCATTCACTTTGAATTATAATACACTCATTACATCACTTTATTATTTACCTTTTAAAATCTCTTAAACCACTTTGACTACTTTGACCTTTTGGGGCTTCTAGATGACATATGAGGGTCCTCCAACTTTGTAAGGCCATAAATCTCAAACTGTGAGGAGTTATGTGACATTCCACATACCACTAGAAATGGAATGAAATGTACTATCCATATAGAATAGTATTATATGAAAATATATCATAACTCATACCGTTACCCATCAAACAAACTTGGGTCCATTACCCAAACCTAAGGTCTCCAACTTCTCATGGCCATAACTCTCTAACCGTGAGGAGTTATATGACGTTCCAAATACCACCCGAAATGGCATGACAAGAAATATCCATATAGGATAGTTTCCCTAAAACATTAACTGTCCTTCATCTCATTATTCCACAATTAAGCATGGGTTCTCTTACTCCACAAAGCGTCTTCCCGTGAGGGCTTTCACCATAAGGGGACCACTTTGGATTTCATCCATATTTACTTCTTATAAACCATGAGAAAACAATAATGTGTCATATTTACATCAAACAATATTGGGTCCATTACCCAAACCTTTGTGCTATGGGGATTTCTTCAAGGGTTGACATCAATGACAACCAATCTTAATCAACAATCTCCCCCTTTGGAATCGATGGAAACACTCTGATGCAATACTAAAATCATATCACTCATGCACCCCCTGGAACCATGACTCTGTCCTCTGCATCTGATAAATCCACTCCCCTGGAATCATGCCTCTGTCCTCTACATCTGATAAATCTCTCTCCCTTTGTCATCAATGGAAAATGTATCTTTCCATCTGGAGTTTCTCCCGTTGACTGAACTATCCTCTTATGGTTCTTCCTCATGTACATATAAGACATCTAAGATAAGCATTCAAAAAGAATTCAAAAAGCATTCATTTTGGAGTAGAAATAACTCCAAGTCTTTGGCGGAGATATTCAAAGGCTTCCCGTGGAAGTGATTTTGTAAAGATGTCTGCCACTTGTTCTTTTGTGCCCACATACTCAACTCTGATGTTGTTTTCTGCAACATGTTCCCATAGAAAGTGATACTTGATTAGAATGTGCTTTGTCTTGGAGTGCATCACTGGGTTTTTTGAGATACTGATGTCACATGTATTATCACAATATATTGGAATGGGTGCATCATACTCAACCTGTATATCTTTAAAAGTTTGTTTCATCCAAAGAACTTGTGTACAACATGTTGTTGCTATAATATACTCTACCTCGACTGTATATAGAGATACTAATGATTGTTTCTTTCTTAGACATAATACCAAACACTCACCTAAGTAGAACGTTGATCTACTGGTGCTTCATCGATCATCAATACAACCTTCCCAATCTACATCTGTGTAGGCAATAAATGATAGATCATTTCCTTTTGGATACCATAATCCAAAATCTTCCGTTCCTTTGAGATATCTAAAAATCCTGTTTACTGCTAATACATGTGATTCCTTTGGTGTTTCCTGAGATCATGTCACCTATCCAACTGCTTGCATTACATCTGGTTTGGATGTTGTCACATATAGTAGGCTTCCAATCATTGACCTATATTGTCTCTGATCTGTAGACTTTGAATCATCATCTTTCCTCAACTTACAACTGGTTCGCATGGGAGTGATAATTGGTTTGCAATCTTCCATTCCGAACCTCTTTATCATTTCTCTGATATACTTGGTTTGAGAAATACAAATTCCTTGGTTGATTTGACGTATTTGAAGTCCCAAAAAGAAGGATAGTTCTAGAAGTAACGACATTTCAAATTCATTTTACATGTCTTTTGCAAATTTCTATCTAAACCTGTCATCATCACTACCATAAATAATATCATCAACATAAACTTCAATTAATAAAATATTACCTTGACTTACCTTGATGTAGAGGTTGTTGTCTGCACTTCCCTTTCTCAACCCTACCTGCTACAGATACTTATCTAGTATGGAGTACCATGCTCTAGGATCCTGTTTTAGACCATACAAGGACTCTTTTAATTTACATGCATAGGCTATGTTCTCTCACAACTGAAATTCTTATGGTTGTTCAATGTAGACTTCTTCTTCAAGTTCCCCATTCAGAAAAGCTGATTTTACGTCCATCTAATATACTTTAACATTTTTGGAGCATGCATAAGCTAAAAGTAAACAGATTGCTTCCATTCTAGAAACTGGGGAAAATGTCTCTTCAAAGTCGATTCCTTCAATCTATGCATATCCTTTACATACCAATCTAGCTTTGTTCCTTGTAACCTGTCCATCTTCATTCAATTTATTCCTAAAAATCCATTTTGTGTCGATCACATACTTATTCTTTGGTCTTGGAACCAATTCCCAAGTGTCATTTTTCTCTATTTTATCCAATTCTTCATCCATGGCCTTATTCCAAAATTCATCCTTGTTGTCTTCTTCGAAATAATTTGGTTCAATTGTAGATAAGAGTGATAGGTGTGTTTGTTCTAGTGAACAGATTTTTCTTCTAGTCTCAACTCCTGCATCTTTGTTTCCAATAATCTAATCTGAAGAATGATTCTTCTGTACTCATTTGCTAGGTGTCTTTGGAGATACTTGTTGAACTTGCTCTTCTACTTTTATCGGATTCTCTTCATCTTCATCTTCCTCTTCTACTTCTTCTTCATCTTCTTCTTTGAAAAGTTGTTCCATTGATTTGTTTTCTTCTTCCTTTGATTATGGTCCGCCTGTTTGATCAATTTTTACGTTGATGCTTTCCACAACTTTGTTCAATCTTATATTGTAACACTTGTATTCTTTCCTTGTACTTGAGTAACCAAAAAATATTCATTTTTCCACACGAGAGTCAAACTTTCTCATTTTTCCATCTTCTCTTTTGATGTAGCATTTGCTTCCAAAAACTCTGAAGTGCTTCACATTTGTTGGTCTTCCTTTCCATAGCTCGTAGGGAGTTTTATCAGTGATGTTTCTGAGAATTACTTTGTTTTGAATGTGAACCGTTGTATGCCCTGCCTGTGTCCAAAATATATCTGTCAATTTGGAATCCATTAACATTGTTCGAGCCATTTCTTGTATTGTCCTGCTCTTTCTTTCAACAACTCCATTTTGTTGAGGTGTCCTAGCA
>ML840267.1:71146-87254 GCA_009831015.1 Picea engelmannii | reverse complement strand
TCAGTTGTTACCGTGCTTAAACAATTATGCTTCTTTTAAACTCTTTGCTGAGACACCAAATGATGATCACAATAATGCAGGGAAATAAACAATGGCACATTCAGCATCAGTCACATATATGAGAAACACAGAGACAAATATTTTCTGAGGAAACCCATACAAGGTAAAAACCTCTTTTTCTTTATATGATAAGTAACGGTTACAATCTTTACATTATCATACATATGAGCACCAACTCATAATTAGGCCACAACCTCTATTTAGCAAGATGCAACTTGCTGAGAGCACCAACTCTCTGTTTTCTCTAGCACCCACTAGAAGGAAGCACCAACTCCCTGGTTTTTTCTAGCACCAACTAGAAGGAAGCACCAACTCCCTGGTTTCTCTAGCACCAACTAGAAGGAAGCACAAACTCCCTGTGTAAAAGCACCCACTTGATCCTCTGAGGACAACAATCCTCCCTAGCACCTCCCAACCACCCTCAAATATAAATCTTTGCTTCTGAAACTTATTACAGTGATATAATGTTCAACAATGGCTTACCCGACTTATCATTGTTCTGCTGCATTTCGTTGCTCTGTCTGCCTCATTGCCTTTCTGCTCACATCCCTTGCACTGTTTGGTATTCTGCTTTTTATGCTCTGTGCGCCATCTCCATTCTCTGCACAGTTCCTCTTCTGTCCTATTCAGCTACTGCACACTCCTCCTTCTTCACACCTGAATTACCTTTACCAACAACCCTCACTACAACCTCCAACAACAACAACAACATCATCTCTTCTTTGTACCGTGTATTTATAGCTTATGTGCACCTTGTGCATGCAATGTTTGCCATACCTCTGCATGCAGACTCTGCATCATTATCCTCCACCTCTCGGGTGCTCTGTCTGATTATCATCGTGACTCTTCAACTTCTCTGGTGGTTCGCCCCACGTGTCCAGCATCACTGTATGTTATGCTGAGATTCCTCAGTCTCTCTGGCAGTTTAAGACTCTTTGTCTTCTCTGAGACAGTCGAACTCTTGATCTTCATCGACCTTGATCGACGGTTCATGATCTTGGTGAATCAATGGTCCTGATCTCATCGTGATCTCGCATCTCATTGTTCCTTCATTGGATATTTTCGTTACTCCAAGTCGCGATAGGCGAGACTCTGAGATGGAGCTCAGATCAATGGTCCACATCTTTTGGTGTATTGACGGTCAGGATCTTATCGTGATCTCGCATCTCACTGTTTCTTCGCTGGAGATTCTCGTCACTCCAAGTCGCGATAAGCGAGACTCCGAGATGGATCTCAGATCAACGGTCCACATCTTTTGATGTATTGGCAGTCAGGATCTTATCGTGATATCGCATCTCGTTGTTCCTTCGTTGGAGATTTTCGTTACTCCAAGTCACGATAGGCGAGACTCCGAGATGGAGCTCAGATCAACGGTCCACACCTTTTGGTGTATTGATGGTCAGGATCTTATTGTGATCTCGCATCTCGCGAGTTTGGTGGTTATGTTTCTTGCCTTTCCAAGTCGCGAGTCGCGAAACTCCGAGATGAAGCTTTATGGTGCTCTGATCTTTCACCACGCATCCTCTTGATCCAACGGTCCTTGATTAAATCATGATCTCGCATCTCGATGTTCCTTTGACTTTCCAGTCAGGGATATGACGATCTTTCACCACGTGTACTCTTGATCCAACGGTCCACGATTAACTCGCTATCTTGCATCTCGTGAATCTGGAGATGAATCATCTCGCCTCTCCAAGTCGCGATCCGTGAAACTCCGAGATGGGGTGTGATCAATGGTCCGAGTTTGATATTGGCTCAACGGTTGTGATTGAATCGCAATATCGCGTTTCACGATTTCAGAGTTCTTGTTGTCAATTGAATTGGACATTTCAAAGTCCTGATCCTCGATTCTCCGATGAAGCCTCCTGTCGAGCTTCTCTCGGTGGCGCTCGATCGTTGCCACGCATCCCCATGAATGGACGGTCCAGATCCCATCGATATTTCATGACTGTTGCTGTCCCAATGCACACGACCTCGAGAATTCCGATTTCCCGATGACCGATATCCCGATGCCTGTTGGGACTTCTCTTCTTTCTCCCGAGGCTTATCTCCCTCGCAACTTATGCAGATCTGATGGCTGTTGGTGAACCTGCACCAAATCTAACGGCTCTCACTGCGTTTGATCATTCATTTCTTTCGATCCTTCACCTCTCTGAACTTGTCTTCTATTTGCCTGTCATTTTCACTGTTGCCATCAATGAAAAGCATTCGCTGTCTGTTTACTGAATTTGCCAACAAGGTGATGTAAGTAAGGGAGAAGGTCATTGTCTTAGTGCACGACTTGAGTATGTTAATACTTGCAGAGCTAAGTGAAAGTGATTGTAAGAGGCTTTGTGCCCTGATCTAACTTGGAAGGAGGATCTGGCGAGGTGCGCGTAGATCTCCTTTCATTTGTGGATTTGGATCTGTGGCTCGGTGCATAGGAGTAGAGGAATGTAAGAGGATTGAAGACTAATAAAGAATAAGAAGAAGTTGGTGGACGTAGCCCCACACTGAGATGAACCACGTATATCATGTGTTGATGTGCTTTTTGTAATGTTGTTCATATTATTTATGTATTTATTTTCTTAGTGCATTGATCTTGATGTATGATAGATAGATCTATGGATGCTTAGTGATTTATGTATGATGAAGGTTAGATTTGAGCTTATTCTATGTGCTAAGAGGTTTTAAGGGTTAGTTATTGATTCTTACTGTGCTAATCTATAATAAGGGTTAATCTGCGATGTGAATAAGAATCATAACCTGATGCATATAATTGGTTGAGTGCTCTATTAAGTGTTGTAATCACATATCTATGTCCAAGATAGGTTGTAGGAACTTGAGTCCTACAACCCCCCTACCTCTATCTCGAGTGAGACCTCATCTGCCTCGCAGGTGTTGCCGAAAGGGTCGCTAGTTAGGGTTTTGTTAGTGAGTTGTTGAAGCATTGAACCTTGGGTCTGACCTTGTGCCAACATAGAATAATATATTATTATTCTAAAAGTTGTAAAGAGGATGTTAATTTATCCTAAGTTCCTTTAGAGATAGGAACAATTTCCAATTGGGGGGAACATGCTCATGGAGGGACTCAAGTGTCATCCAAAACCCATGCATATTTATGGGGGGGCGTCCTCATGACTCTAGGCATTCTGACCATTCTCACCATTCGGACACTCTCACAATTCTGAGGATTCTCACCATTCATACAAGGATCACCATCTGTTACTCAGACTCACTGATACACGAATCAAGCACGTAGATATCCATTCCACCCTTGTTGAATTCCAGGACACATGAAACTCTACAAAAAACCTAAGTTGATACCCTTGCAACAACTATACCCTGGGGGATGCCGACATATTTTCCTTTCATTATCGTTTCCCCACTTCCAGTTTTGGTTGTTTCCATCACCATGCTCATGTGTTGAGGAGAAAGAGTTAAGAATCAGGTTGTCAAGCCTATGAGAAACTCTCTCCAGGTGAGAGAGTGTGCTAAGGAAGTGAGATCTCTTGAAGAAAGTCCAATAGCACGTACATAGCTCTAACAATTATTGATCCATCCTAATGTTGAATCCTTGGAAAAGGAGGTGTAGTAGTCGGTGGACTATGTGACAGTAAAGGTGTACAATCCTAGGGTGGGACATGAATGTCGAGAATGAGAGTCTATGAGTTCTGGGCATAAGTGGCTCCTTGGAGGAAATCCTTCATGTTGTATTATGCAACTTCCTGTTGTCCCTGCCTAGCCTAGCAATCCCTTTCCCAGTGGGGTTTATTCCCAGCTCGGGGGTGACTCACTATTGAGAGTGATGAGTAGCATGGTCTAAGGATGGGAGTTTCGTGGAAGGTTTTCATGCAGTTGGTGTACTTCAATTAAAAGATAAGTACCATTTCCAAGTTTGGTTACATGTTGTGTATTTATATATGTTGTTATATTTATGGGTTTTTCCTATGATTAATGCATGTATGCTTTTACAGTTATTTCTGCATTATGTTGTGTGATAGGAGAACGTAAATCATCTATTAAATTTTCATTTGTTATTGTCTCTTCCACAAGAATATGTGTATGCATAGAATGTTTATGTCTGGTTAAAATTTTTATTATATATATACATATATATATATATATATATATATATATATATATGTATATATATATTAGAGTATGATAGTTTTCCAAGATAGCATTACCCATCAGAGGTTGTGGGATGGGGACATTACAAATTGGTATCAGAGAATTATTTGGAGTAGCATGGCTCGGTCTGGGTGGCCGAGGATGTCACAAATCAATATCAAAGATTTATTTGGAGTAGAATGGTCGGGCCTATGTGGACGAGAGTGTTACAAATTGGTATCAGAGTGTTAGTTGGAGTAGCATGGCCCAACCAGGGTGGCCAGGGGTGTTACAAATTGGTATCAGAGCATTATTTGGAGTAGAATGCCCCGGCCTAGTTGGCTAGGGGTGTTAAAACTTGGTATCCGAGCATTATTTGGAGTAGCATGGCCCAACTTGGGTGGTCAAGGGTGTTACAAACTGGTATCAGAGAAGAAAGATGTTTACTTTGTGATGTAGCCCGGCCTATGGGTGGTCGGGGATGTCACAATTTGGTATCAGAGTGTTATTTGGAGTAGAATGGCCCATCATGGGTGGTCGGGGGTGTTACAAATTGGTATCAAATCCAAGGTTTCAACACTGAGCCTGGATGGGCCATGTTAGTGAAAGTTGAAGCGAGGGTTTCGGAGTGAATTGTTGTCGAGAGGGACAAATTCGACGTTCAGAGAGTTCCTGATTTTTAGGAAGACACCATGTGAACACTTGGACTGTGTTCAAAAGCTTCGGAAGTATAACGGTTCAAGAAAACCTATAGAGAAAGGATACCATCGCAACCGTGGTATTGGGCCACAAAGTTTATTACTTGGACTGTAGGATCTGTTAGGTTGAAGGAATATCCTTCAAAATCGTTAGATCTGGAGAAAGGTGCATGAGAGTTAACCACCAAGTCCATCAGACTTCATGACTTCGACAAAGTCTATGTGTTATAGAGAAAAGGATGGGGGGCGAAGGGGGGCGAAGCCGAAAGTTATGAAGTCCCACAGTGGATCTACACCCTAGATCCGGGGAAAAGTGCTTCACCCTTGGAATCAGTTGAAGAAGGATCAGATCCATTAGATCGAGTCAAGAACAAGAGGTAAGGCATAGTGGTGAAGAACACATATCCACCATCATATCTATGCACAAGTGATTGTGAGTCGTAGATCTCACAGCAGTCTGGAAGTTTGACATTTCAAAACAGATGGAGTGTGATAAGGTGAAAAATCCTGAAGTCCCAAAGTCCGGAGTTGATCTGGACCATTCATTAAAGGAGGCACGTGTCGACAGGTCAGCATGTCCGGAGCTCGACATTCGAAAGAATTGGAGTGTGCTTGTGTGAAATCTCGAAAAGCCTCGAAGTCCGAAGTACCAAAGTGACGTGACTTGTTGATGTCACCATGGATGACATGTACACACGAGATGTGTGCCACATTTCAGTGAGTTAAGAACCTTTGGAAGGTATAAATGTCAGTTAGAATGTGACATGCGTCACCCTTCATGTTGGGCGACATGTCCACTTCTAGCATTTCGCCATGTGGCACTCCTCTCGAGCATGGGTAGTGGGGCCCCTGATGGATACATAAAGTAGTTAAAATATTCGAGAATAATTTAACTAGACTAGGCCCACGATAACTTGACCCTAGTTGTTGGCCCTTGACCAAGTTTTGAGGATCCTTGGTCATGTATGACCTATTTTTTGGACTTCGACAGGCTATCGAAGGCAGAGCGCTAGACGAAGTGGAGATCGCGGGATTTCGACCCCTTTTTATGGATTTTTGTGTTTTGGGCTTATGTAATGGGTATGGGGATGTCGGCCCATGGATTTACCCATGTTTAGATCTATTTTGTAAGGTATAAATAAAAATCTAGGTAATGTAATAAGAGGCCAGTGTGTTAAGTGCTAAGTGTGTTAAGTACTAAGTGGTGATTTCTAAGTGAAAGTGGTAACTATAAGGGATTTGTGTATACTGTGTGAGGCTTGCAAACATAAGTGAAAGAGATTGTAAGAGACTATGGAAGGCTTTGTGTTGTAACTTGAGGAAGGAGGATCTAGCAAGGTGCGTAGATCTCCCGTCCTCTACGGAGTTCATTTTGAGGCTCTGTCCATGTAAGAATATTGAACGAATATAATAAATAAAATGAAGAATTGTGGACATAGCCCCAGGGTGGGGGTGAACCACTTATATCCTGTGTTGTGAATACTTTGTTCTTTTTGGTTTCTCTTTTGTTTATGTGATTCAAATATTAGTGCGATGTTAGATGATAGATGAATCTAATATGATAGCTTAGAGCTGAGTAATGTGAATGAATGCTAAATATGATCTATGTTGGTATGCTTAGTGCTTGAGTCTATTGAATCTATGTGAAGACTGCGTAGATATTCTATTAGGGTTTTGTTGTGCTATAAAATAATATTGAATATTGTTGAATCATAATTGCTGAGTGCTTTATTAAGGTATTACAATCACAAATTTGTGTCCCAACTAAGGTTGCAGACACTGGAGTCCTGCAACCACCCCTGCATCTACCTCGAGTGAGACTTCATCTGCTTCGCAGATGTTGTTGAAAGGGCTGGTAGCTAGGGTTTTGTTGGTGTGTTGTTGTATCATTGAAACCCGGTTCTTCCCCTATGACAACAAATGGTTCCGTTGCCGAGACCTAAAATTGTGATTGTTGGGAATTGAGAAATAAAAATCTTTGTGCGAAGATCTAACCTGAAATTGTGAAAGATCTGTGCATAGATCTGTCACCCTAGTGCGCAATACTCTACTGGGATTTTGAAGCTCTTTGCTAAGAAGAGAAGTCAAATATGAAGAAAAGAGGTAAGATATCGAAGATTTGTGCTCTGGTAAAGGTAAGAATAGTGAAACGTTTTTAGATTTGGAAGCTTTGTGCTCTGCTGAAAGTAAGATTAGTGGAAAATTTTGTTTCAAGAGTATGGATGTAGGTGTGCTTGGTAAATATTATCCTAGTCTAAAAACTAGGGCACAACTAGATGAAAGAAGGTTTGATATTAGTAGATCTGATAGAAATGATGAAAGGTATGTTATTCCTATGCATAGAAATAATTTTTGGACTAACAAATGGATGCAGGATCCTAGAAAGAATTTTGTGCAGGTTAGCTACCATGATCCCAGTGCGTAGTACAAAAATGGCTAGGGATCATTTAAAAGAAATAAATGATTTACTCTTTGTTACAGTTGTAGAAGACCATTGTTAAGAACCAAAGACTAAATACAAAATCACCATAATAGATATATAAGAACAATATGCAAAATCTTCTTTATTACTATCAAACCCTTGAGGTAGGGAAACACCATACAATGGATCCTATTATGGAAGAGATCCTCTCCTGTTCACTTTCCTCTTCGAGGGAGCATCCTCCTATTAAGCTACAACTCACAATACAATACTTCTCTTCATGTCTCATTACATTGCTTGAACCCCTTTATATAGTGCTACTATCACCTAAGAACATTCTAGAGGAGGAATCTTCTAGAAGTAGAACCTTCTAAAAAGTCCTCTTACATTTATTATATCTAATTACCCATTTATTATATCTAAATACCATAGTGGACATTATTTAATAATATAGTGGACCTAGTCCACCTTACATTGAATGACCTCCACTATTATCACTATGGGCCCTCTGGGGCCCCCCACTACCTCTCTAGCTACCTTACATTCCATCCCCCTTATGAAAGTGTTGTCCTCAACGCTTGATGTACAACCATATACCAGGGTCCCATGGATAAGTGTGGACCATAGTTCTGAAGTAGACTAGAGAACCAGGGTCCCATTGAGAAATGGAAGCCACAATGTTGAAGTAGTCGAAACACCATTGTAAACCAGGGTCCCATGTCCAAGTGCTCATGTGAACTCCACACGGAAGATATCGACACCCAATAATCAACTAAAAATTATGCTCCCAATACTGACACCTATCATGTGGATCCAAATAGGAATATCCAGCCACAGTGGGAAATGGTCAACGTTGAATCTGGAAGGAACAATACCATTGTAGAATATGTAGGTTGGACGTCGGTAATCATAACTAGCTCTTCATGTGGGACATTGATGTCCTCTACAGAAGGTGGATTAGAGTCATCAAATAAAATATGTAAGTGGTTGTCATCCCAGAAATAACAACTGTCCATATACCAATCATCGCAATCGGCATCAAGATCATACCAAGCATATATTTATTTATTATACTCATCCTTGATGTCTTCCATATGAAATCTCTCCTGCATGCTATCTAATGAATCTTGAATACTACAAAAACTATCATTGAGACCATCTCCAAAGGCATCAAATTTGTCATTCAATATGTCATACAATTGAGATTTGAATTCTTCAATAATTTATTTGAGGGTTTGAGAGGAAATAGCCATCTGATCACCCTATGAACTCTAAATTCCCGCAACCGTCATGAAAAAACCCAAAAAATAGAACAATAAATTACTGCATAAAATCGTGGTGTTTTCCCAAAAACCCCTAAAAAACTATTGAATTTAAAATGCTCATAACTTCACTTCCCGGACTTCGTTTTGGCTGATTTTTTTTTTTAAATTGGGTGAAATTGTGAGAGGAACTCAGATATATAATTTGTTCCAGAAATTTTTTCCTCCAAATGCTACATAAACAATAATAATAATAATAATAAAATCACGCCGCCATCCACAGAAAAAACCTTGAGAAATTGCAGATTTTAAAACTTCAATATCTTGACTTCCCAGACTCTGTTTTGGACTAATTTTTTTTTTAAATTGGGTGATTTTATGAGAGGAACTCAAATATACAACCTTTTTTTACCAATGTTTCACATAAATATACCAAAAATGTCTAGAATATTTCGGCCCTCTTTTTTTCTCCGAAAAACATCTGCAAAAATAAAAAATATTTGCCCACAATGTCAGCCAAGGAAAGTGCTCTGATACCACTTGTTAAGAACCAAAGAATGAATACAAAAGAACTGCAACAGATATACAATAACAATATGCAAAATCTCTTTTATTACTATCAAACCCTTAGGGTAGGTCAATACCGTACTATGGATCTTATTATGGAAGGGATCATCTCCTGTTCACTTGCCTCTTCGAGGGGGAAACCTTCGAATGAACATCAAATCCAAACACAATATTTCTCTTAATATCTCATTACATTGCTTGAACCCCTCTATATAGTTCTACCATCACCTAAGAACATTCTAGAGGAGGAATCTTCTAGAAGTAGAACCTTCTAAGAAGTCCTCTCACATTTATTATATCTAACTACCCATTTATTATATCTAACTACCATAGTGGGCCTTATTTAATAATATAGTAGACCTATTCCACCTTACATTGAAGGACCTCCACTATTATCACTATGGGCCCTCTTTGCCCCCCCCCCCTACCTCTCTAGCTACCTTACAACCATGACATCTTGCTAAGGAATTCCCTAGAAGAAGACCTAGTTGTCTTTGTTGTAAAGATATGGATCATGAAGTTCTGGATTTCCCTAGAATGATCACTAAGGTTGAAAGAATGAATATGAGACAAGAAAACCCGAAGGAAGGTCAAGAAACTAAGATCATGGTAGAACCACAGAAAGAATTAGAAATTGTACTATTGAAAATGAAAGAAACCCTGAATGATCATAGAGATATCAACTTACCATAAATCTGCAAAGAAAAAGAATGCATAGAAACAAGAATAGGAGACTTTGACATTGACTGCGTTCTGGATGAGGAAACATAGGTGAATATCATGGCAAAAAGAACTTGGGAAATTTTAGCGAAGCCTGCTATGATTCCTTCACTGGGAGGAATAAGATTGTTTAGAGGAAAGTTGATAACCTTGTGTGGAAGACTTACCCAGATATCTATGAATGCTCATGGAATCTTGACAGAAGAAAATTTTGAGTTTGTTAAATTTATTGAGAACAACGACCCATTTGCTATGTTACTAGGAAAACCTTGGATTGAAAAGGATCAAGCCAGAAGAAAAGAAGAGGAAGTCTTAGATCAAAAGAAGCAAGACCTAAGAGACTTCATGACCAAGAGAATCATGCACTATTGAAAGAACAAGAAGATTAGTCAAAACTACTGAGGGCCAGACATCAAGATGTAAAAATTGAAAGAACATAAGAGGAATCGAGATACATGTCTGTACAGGAGAATAGAGCACCTACACCAGACAAAGAAGAAGTATTTCCCTTGAACCCTTGTAAATACCCTCAACAACGTGAAGTTACTATGCCAAGAGATGATCAGAATCAGAATGGAAAGAGGAATATCGAGATGAAGATCAACGAGAAGAAGGATAGAAATCTCAATAAGAAGAAGGAAAATATAGAAAAGTTATAGAAAGTTCCAAAAGGAACTGCGCACAAGGAAGGATTCCAAAATTTGAACTTCGTTGGGATATCAGTACAACCTTACATAACACTTCTTCATGGAGAAGTAATATGATCATTGGACGCATTATAACCATTAGCCCAAACGGTTAGAACAACAATTATGGCCGAGAAGCCCGCCATCAGACCATTGGGACTGCACCGTAATGGACATAACTGCATTAATGAAGGCTTCTCGGCCATTGGAAAGATCGATTACCGAGTTGTCTACTTAGTTCATCGAGCCTTGCACTGAGAACACTTTTTCCACCCATGATTATCTAAGCTCTCATATTAGTTGATTTCATGCAGTGACCCTCGAGCTACCACCATCTACTTTGTTGCATCGAATAGTTTCTCTCCAACCTGAGATATTCAACCAAGAGAATGTATGTCCAAAGAGCTTAGCGTAGTTGAAGAATCTATGAAGGAGATACTTGTCGATCCCATGACTGAAAGAGTAATGTATGTGGGTGTAAAAGCTTCATCGACGAGAGGAGTGCAAGCCTCCTCGTCAACTGCTCGTGGATCTGGACCATCCCAAGTTGCGAATGAGAAAATAACCAAGCATAGAGATGAATTGGCGAATGTGAAGTTATTATCATCCATCCTACCCGATTACATCCCACCCCTGGTCGTTGTAGTAAGTCGCGACAGTGTCCTGAGGGACTTCGACTACACTGTCATCACTCCATATCTCCCAAAGTGGATACGCACAATCAGACCACAACCAGAGAGGATTCTGACATTGAAAATCATTGATTATAACCTGGGGGACCGTAAGAGCTATTGCATGCTCATGCCACACAAATATATGACCAAGACAAAGGGAAAGAAGACGAAATTCATCCCCCAGCTATGGACAATGAACCTCATGCAGTCCACCCTGTTGAATGTAATGAAGATTCCACATTTTGGAAGGCACTAGGAGGTTAACGCATGCGTTAAGCTCCTGTTTTCATGCTTCCATGGTGGCTATCTGTGGTTGGAATCCAGAATTGATCCATACGATCACCAGATTAAGAATGCAGGGACCAGAACCACAAGAGTTCTACCCAGGAAAAGTTACAGACCGTGCCTTGGCACAAACGATTAAAGAAGCATACGACGATGTTGAGAAGGGGACGCGAGGCTACAAGGTATCCTCCATACAAATTGGTGTAGTGCTCCTAGCATGCCAATTAATTACAAGAAATCTAGTAAGAACGAACAGACCCACACAGGTCATAGGGTTTATCGTTGACCTCGCTGGGAAATGCGTAGAAGGCCTATAGATGAACTGGGTGAAGTACCTAGTTAACTAGCTCGAACTGGATTGTCGCGAAGCTCAATATCAGGGCTACTAGTTTCACTTTAGCTGGCTCTTGATCCTCATTGCATTTACTGCTTGGGAGTGTCGGAAGGTGTGACCTTCCTTGACATCGATCCATTCGAGTTGCTTGTTGCAAAGTTCACCATGCTCTGGTATTTGAGCGATATGGGAAAGTAGTAGTAGTCAAATGCAATATTTCATACCTATTACCTTCATCTTAAGAGGGATATTGAGTCCTTCCCTTGTATGACACCGAACACCCTAGACAAGTTCAGGCCTCTTATGAAATTTCACGCAGATAGGAATTTTATTTATATTACGACGCGCACCGATGAAAGAAAAGAAGAACTTCAGTACTACTACAAGATCACTACAAAGGACCTAGAAGAAATCATTAAAGACTGGCTTGCATAATGCCTTATCCCCGTTGACCCCACAGAGCTATCTGACCCAGACCTCATTGGAAATCCGATGGTTACTCGTGAAGATTATGATGCTCCAAGCAGCAGTAGGAAGAAAAAGAAGAAAGATGTATAGAAAATATAAGCACATCAGAAGAGACGACATCTGAGTCACCTATCGGAGGAGGTGATGACAAAGTGAACAAGGAGGAAAAATAACAAGAAGAAGATAAGAAAGGTGAAGTAACATTTCCATAGAACCTCCCTGATGACACTGATCCATCTAAGAAAAGGAAGGTTTCCCGCACAAAACCTTCACCGCGGAAGAAGTCCAAAGCCAATAAGACAAATATGCAAAGTGTACTCACAGTCAATGACTTCAAATTCATTATTTCAGTTGTAGGAGATGCCTCAGAAGATATTTTTCAAAGAAACAAAGAAAAACAAGAAGCTATGTACGATAGAATTGAAGAAGAACTAACAGTTGTACAACAATCCCTTTATTTGAGCCACATAGTGTCCACTGCGCCCCCTCCCTAAGGAGAACCAGAGTTGGGAGATGAGCCTGCCCAACTCCGTAGACTAGTTGATGTAATCGAAGCTTGCCTTTAGTGAGCACAATCTGAGAAATAACTGGTCACAGCAACCCTGCATCAAGCAAATGAGGAAGTTATAGAGCAACGCAGGATTGTGCAATAGGAGAGAGACGCCCTTCAAGCGAAGTTCGATGAAGAGAGAGAGCAGATCTAGCAGGAGAAAGAAAAGTTTCTCATGGAGCAGGTCAGAGTAAAAGAAGAAATCAACAACGCACTTCTCTATATGACAAGCTTGGAGTAGAAGGAGGACGAACCAATAGAACACCAAGTAGTGCAGCTCGCAGAAACCATCTAGCAACTTCAGCAGAGAATCACAGATTTGGAGCTATGAACAGTGCCCAATACTCCGCAGGATGTGCGGGATCAACAAGAAGAAACTGCTCGAAGAGCAGTTGAAAGAATCAAGAACCTCGCCATGGAATGTAAACAACTAAGTGATCACAATTCCCAGACTTATGAGAGATTCATTGAGGATCCTGAATTGAAATCACTAGAGTTACAAATCCAAGAGGCGAAGCAACAAGTAGAAATAGTACAGGTGTAGCTGAACCCCTATCATCCATTGAGAGGATGAAGCGATCCCAAGAACAACACAGTGCTCAATAGTAGGTCCACACCATTCATAGCAGATTCATGGAAGTGACTCAGAGTCTTCAACCAATATAGGATGATGCTTACCAACTATTCACAGAGATCGAAGGACGAGGAGAGGAACTGGAGAAAGTCATCACTACAATCGAACAATGCTTAGAGGGACTTGTCAATGAAGTAGTAATCCAAGAGTTCACTGAATAGTAGGTCGTGGAACAACAATAGGTCGAAGAAGCTTGAGCCAAGATCAAGACTTTTGAGGCATAATTACCCAGAGCAGAGTGACTCTGGACGAGTCACAAGTGAGTGTTGGGGGCCTGTTGGCCCTTTACCAAGTTTTGAGGATCCTTGGTCATTTTTGACCTATTTTTGGGACTTCGACATGTTGTCAAAGGCAGAGCGCAAGATGAAGCATAGATCATAGGATATCAACCCATTTTTAGGTATTTTTGGGTTTTGGGCTTATGTAATGGGTATGGGGATGTCAGCCCATGGGTTTACCCATGTTTAGGTCTATTTTGTAATGTATAAATAGAATTCTATGTGATGTAAGAAGAGGCCAGTGTGTTAAGTGTTAAGTGTGCTAAGTGTTAAGTGGTGATTGCTAAGTGCAAGTGGTAATTGTAAGGGATTTATGCATACTGTGTGAGGCTTGCAGAGCTAAGTGCAAGTGATTGTAAGAGACTATGGAAGGCTTTATGTTGTAACTCGAGGAAGGAGGATTTAGCAAGGTGCGCATATATCATGTCCTCTACGGAGTTGATTTTGAGGCTTTGTGCATGTAAGAAGTTTGATCGAAGATAATAAAGAAGACGAAGAATTGGTGGACGTAGCCCCAGGGTGGGGGTGAACCATGTATATCCTGTGTTGTGAATGCTTTATGCTTTTTGGTTTCTATTTTCTTTATGTGATTCAAATCTTAGTGCGATTTTAGATGATAGATGAATCTAATATTATAGCTTAGGGTCGATTAATGTGAATGAATGCTAGATCTGATCTATGTTGGTATCCTTAGTGCTTGAGTCTATTGAATCTATGTGAATAATGCGCAGATCTTATGTTAGGGTTTTTCTGCGCTGTAAAATAAGACTGAATATTGATGAATCATAATTGTTAAGTTCTCTGTTAAGGTATTACAATCACATATCTGTGTCCTAGCTAAGGTTGCAGACACTGGAGTCCTGCAACCACCCCTGCATCTACCTCGGGTGAGACTTCATCTTCTTCGCAGGTGTTGCCGAAAGGGTCGGTATCTAGGATTTGTTTGGTGAAGCATTGAACCCTAGGTCTTCCCCTATGCCAACACCAGTACACATGTCATGCTAGGTCGTGAAGTCCATAAAATTGATACTCCGGAGGAAAGGTGTTACAATTAGCATTGAGTAGGAAACTCACAAAGGTCAGAGTTAATCTCAACCACTGGTCATAGGGGACGTGTGGCATCCAATCCCAAGGTCAAGAGACTTGAAAATCTGGAAGAAATGGTTCATTATGGAGTAGAGGAAGAAATCCCCAAATTCCCAGAGCCAGGAAGTCTTGAAGCAACCGATGTGATGTAGAATGATGATGTCACCTAGGAGACCTGGATCTCCCATAGGCATGCCAGGTGTCATATGAATTTGTACTTGGAAACAACTGCAATAGTCTGGAGACTTGGCACTCCATAAGGATGGAGAGTATGAACAGTCTGGAACTCCTGAATCCTGGAGTTTCGTAGTAATTATCAGTCATTGCATTATGGGAAGCCGAGGACCGTTGATCCACCCCACTTCACAAGTTCGCCAATGCGACACTCCAGGAGATTGTTGTGATGTGATTTGGAAATATACGAAGCTCTGAAGCTCTAGAGCCTCGAAGTTCCAAGGCTCCATATAAGCACCCAACCATTAGCCCTTGGTCACAGCCATGGTCGCATGCGAATTAAGGGCTGAAGAGAAAGGGGATAATGCCCAGAAATTGTTGCAGAATAGAGAAGAGATTTGAGATAGAATCTTGAGGGGTTCTTGATCGACCAAAGACCCATAGAAAAATGAAGTCTTATATTATTTTGTTGAATCAGAATGTTTAAGTTATTCTGGAGAATTATTAAGTCGAATATCCTGAAACAATTCAGTTGACTGCACATTTTGTAGAGCTACCAATTGTCAGAACCGAACCAAATTGTTCCATAGTGTAGAGAAATGGAGGAGGAATGGGATGATTATAGTTTAGATAAATAATCTATATGAATGGATGTCCATTTGGGAATTGAAGGAACAAACTCCAATGGACATGGAGAAGAAATAGATAAAGACGTGAGCATGATGAAAATCACTAAAAATTTGCAAAAAGATATCCAAATTCACCAGGAAGATAACGAAAGGCTTAAGAGAACCAAGGAGAAAGAGGAAGACTTCAATATGAATTTAATGCAGAGACTGGAAAAAATTGAAAAGAATTTGGATAAGGAGAGTGGCTCCAACAAATTAGGAAGTCACGAGACCCTTGAGAAGAAAGGAAGTTCAAGGAGTGGTAGCAGACATTACTAGCACTCCCAAAAGCATTCCCATAGGGGAGAACATAGTATCTCAAGTCCATCCCCTGTCAGGAAACATAGGAAGTCTGGGATGGATAATTTGAAAGGAGAAATGAATAGGATCAAACCTCCTACTTTTGATGGAGAGCATAAGAAAGATGAATATGTTGAGACATGGATTCTA
>ML840267.1:58503-69177 GCA_009831015.1 Picea engelmannii | reverse complement strand
ATAGTTTTACAGTTTCAACCTATTTTATTTATTCAATAGAATTTATTGTTCACTAGAAATCTATTATTGTGCTCTGTATCTCAGTGTTTTTGTATTCAATTTTTTATTCATTTCATTTTGCTATTAAATCTAGATCATTAAGATCTTGGAGGAAGTGACTTCATACAAATATCTTAAAGTTAATCTTCATGACAATTTTAACTAGAACAATAGAATTGAGAAAAGGATAAATGGAGATTGGAAAGCATGTTATGTATTTGAAATAATGGAATATCAAAATTTACTTGCACCTTGAAAGGGGTTGCATGGCCGCATGATGAATATGCATCTCCTGTGGGTAGTCGCTGAAGGATATCTGTAAAGTTGTCCATCATCTCATTCGTTTGTTGCACAAGGGATTTCGTGTGAAACATTTTAAAAGGATCTCTTGCTCCATCATTTTTGTTTGTATCTCCCATGATTTGTGTTTGAGTTTGGCATGACCAATCTTGAAGTGGCTTGACTAGTTTGAATCCTACCTTCTTGTACCTAGATCTTGTCAGGGACATGCACAAAAAAAAAATGAAGAGTCGACCACTCTGATACCATTGATCTAGATGTATGAGAGAAATAAAATGAATAATAGATTAAATACCATAACAGAGAGATACGAAGGACAACAACAAATATCCAGTGAACAATAACTTCTATTGAATAAATATAATAGGTTGAAACTGTAAAACTATAGAACTGAAACAACTTTCACGAATGGTGGTAGTTATCTCTGAGAAGAGATGTGGCTGCTATGCGCATCTGTTTGAGAAGAATGATCACAATGAGGCTCTAGAGGCATTTTTACTCATGAATACCAAAACCCTAGAAAACCAAAAACCCAACCCTAGGAGATGAAACACTAAAATTTATGTGGGCCATGATGGGTAAGTTGGTACCTCAAATTCCCGGGGTCATAAATTTTGCATACAACCTCTGTTTTAGGTCTTTGATATCCCATTGGAACGGTCTTATCGAGAAATACACATTATGCCATTAAACTCTCACTCGGTCTACAATTTGACTGTGGAAGTATAGAATGATGTACTGACATGAAAAATTCCAAAATAAGTCAGTTGGATTAGGTGGGCAGCCACCAATATCCACCTGGAAGTTGTGTATGGATTTAGACAACCCCAAAACTGTATAGCCCACAATTACAAAGAAGTACAAAATAACGTGTTGAAAAAAAGTCTGTCAAGAGGAGCCAGTTGGAATAGGTCGGTGGCCACCAATATCCACCTGGATTAGTGGCCCCAACTTTATTAGCAACATCCTATCTTCACCACCACCTATCATCTCTTGTTGACATGAGTGAATGTCACCAATTTTAACATTTAGGATGGACTGTTATGCCATATGAGACATCTTTATTTTATTGCAAGTGAGCGTGAAAATATGATTTGGGAGGAGGACTACAGTCGGATGGAAGGACATTTTGGCATGGAGAAAATTGTGGCCGTTCTACAGAAACACTTTTATTGGCCAAAACTTTGACAGGACATTAACAATTATATCATATCTTGCACTGCTTGTCCCATTTCCAAGGAAACCATCAAGAATAAAGGCTTATACACCCCTCTTCATACTCCCAAGAGGCCTTGGGAATCCATCTCGATGGATTACATGTATGGCCTTCGATCCACCAAGTAAGGAAATGATTGTGTATTTTTGGTGGTTGATCAATTTTCAAAGATGGTCATTCTTAAATCCTGCAAGAAGAGCATCACAACGGAAAAAAATACCAAGACCTTCTTCGAACGAGTGTGGGTCCATTTTGGGATACCATAAACCATCATGTTCGATCAGGAAACCAAGTTCCTCAACACATTTTGGTCGAGTATATGGTCACTATTGCACATCAAGCTCAATAAATCCACTTCCTTCCACCCTCAAACTAATGGAAAAACAAATGTCTCCAATAAGATGATTGTGCACATCCTATGCATGTATAACTCTAAGCATCCATGTACATGGGATGAGATTCTTCCCTATGTTTATAAAAAATACAATCGGGCTCTCCATAGCTCCATCGACCATATCCCCTTTCAGGTGGGCCTATGATTCCAACCCGTGGGTCCCATTGATGTTGCACTATCTCTTGCAACTACATAGATAGTTTCTTCCCTTGTTCATTTCGAGTACAACAAAGACACCTGATTCATTGAGAGGATTCAGTACATGCGCTAACATGTCAATGAGATTTTACAGAAAGCCAATGCTATGTACAAGAGATTCCATGATCAACATTAGGTACCACACAAGTTTTAGGTGGGAGACAATGTCTAGTTATATTTGCAGAAAGAACGCCTTACAAGACCCGATAGGAAGCCTTGTCCAATTCGCTATGGGCCTTACACTATCACCAAGGTTGTGGGTGACAATGATTTTGAGCTCAACACCCCCCCTTCCTTGGCTTGCACCCAATGTTCAATGTGGACCTCCTCCGAACATATTTTCCACCATTATTGGACACCTAAGAGATCACACAACAGTTGACACCAACAGATCTCAACCTTGAATGCATGGAACAATAATCCACTGATCATATAGTGGAGATATAGGTCAAGGGCACTCGTTAGGAGAGGATCCAAATTTATCGGGCTGTCAAGGTAGGGCATCTCCTGCACCAAGGCAAGTGGCTCACCCGAAGCCAATTTCAACATAAATTTACTCACTTGATGGGGGCACTCAATGCAATGGATACCATTTCTTCCTAAGGGGGGAGGACTAATCCACGTGGATATTGGTGGCCACCCACCTATTCCAATTGTTTCATCTTAACGGTTTTTAATTCAAGATGTTCTTCTGTAATTATTTGTAATTTTGGGTTCTACACTTCCATGGTTGTTTCAAGCCCTACCCAGCTTATAGGTGGAGATTGTTGGCCTCCCACCTAATCTAACATGCTTATTTTGGATTTTTTCATGCCAGTACATCTTTTTGTACTTCCAGGGTCGTTTTGGGTCCCTAGACAAACTTTTTTTACTTTCCACAGTAAAATTATAGATGGATTTAGAGTTTTACGGAATAATGTGTATTTCTCGAAAAGTCCTTTCCAATGGGATATCACGCACCTGAAACAAAGGTCTTATACAAAAGTTATGACCCTAGGAAGTTTAGGTACCAACTTACCCATTGGGGCCCACATAACATTTTGTGTGTCATCTCTTAGGGTTACGTTTTTGGATGTATAGGGTTTTGGCATTCATGAGTAATGTTAAAAATGCCTCCAGAGCCTCATTGTAATCATTCTTCTCATAAGGATGGACATAGAAGCCACATATCTTCTAAGAGATAAATACCATCATTCAAGCAAGTTATTTTCAGTTATGTAGGTTTACAGTTTCAGCCTATATTACTTATTCAATAGTAGTTATTGTTAATTGAATATATGTTGTTGTTCTCTGTATCTCCATGTTATTGTATCCAATCTGTTATTCATTTCATTATGCTCATAAATCTAGATTATTAATTGTTGAACAACTGAGAGGGGGGGTGAATCAATTGTCACCATGCTTGAACAATTATGCTTCTTTTAAAATATTTACAAGGCACTCAATGATGATCACAATAATGCAGGGAAATGAACAATGACACATTCAACATCAATCACATATATGAGAAACACAGAGATAGAAATTTCCCAAGGAAACCCATACAGGGTAAAAACCTCTTCTTCTTTATATGATAAGTATTATTTCCATTCTTTACATTATCATACATTTGAGCACCAACTCATTGTGAGGCTCCAACCTCTGTTTTGTAAGCTGCAACTTGCCGAGAGCACCAACTCTCTATTTTTCTCTAGCATCCACTAGAAGGAAGCACCAACTCCCTGGTTTCTCTAGATCCAACTAGAAGGAAGCACCAACTCCCTGGTTTCTCTAGCTCCAACTAGAAGGAAGCACCAACTCCCTAGTTTCTCTAGAACCAACTAGAAGGAAGCACCAACTCCCTGTGTTCAAGCCCCCACTTGAACCTCTGAGGACACCAGTCCTCCCTAGCACCTCCCAACCACCCCTGATTATGAATATGAAATACTGAAACCTATTACAGTGATATAGTATTCAATAACAACTTACCAGTCTCATCACTGTTTTGAAATATTTGGCTACTCAGACTTCCACACTGTCTTCCAGCATGCATCCGTTGCCCATTCTGTTCTTCTGCTTTTTATTCTCCGTGCACCATGTCCATTTTTTGCACAGTTCTTCTTCTGTTCTTTTCAACTGCTGCACTTTGATCCTTCTTCATGCATGAATCACCTTCAAAAACAACATCCACAGTAATTCCAGCAACAACAGAAGCCCATCTCTTCTCTGTATTGTGTATTTATAGCTTTTGTGCACCTTGTGCATGGAATGTGTGCAATCCCTCTGCATACTCACACCACGCCGATATCCTCCACAACTCGAGTGCTATGTCTGATCATCATCGTGACTCTTCAGCTTCTCTGGCCATTTTTCCACTTGTTCAGCATCACTGTATGTTATGTTGAGATTCCTCAACCTCTATGGCAGTTGAGACTCTTCGTCTTCTCTGTGACAGTTGAGCTCACCTTCTATGTTCCAGTTACAAGATTTAATGCTCATCCAGCTATCAATCTCCTCCATGAGCATCTTTATCCCTCTTGAATATTCCCAGAGACTCTTCATCTCCTTTGTCAATCACCCTGAAGTGTCTTCGAGTCCTCTGGTAGAAACCATCAATGGTTTCTAGGAGTTACACTATGACGTGCAACAATAGCCCTCCGATTATGCTCAGATTCACCTACATCATTCGATTAACTCTAATGGGTTCTTGTGTTATTTACCCGTTTCTCACTTTCGCAATTCAGAGATTCTGCGATGAGACATCTTGAGTCTCCATGTCACGAGTTCCAAAACTCCAAAATGGAGCTTTTCTATGCTATCTCCTTCCTTTATATGACCATGGCTATGACCAAGCACTTATGCATAAAGCGCTTTCGTGATTTCGCATTTCGTGAATATGGAGATGAGGCATCTCAACTCTCCAAGTCGTGATCCTTGAAACATCGAAAAGAAGCTTGTCTGCACATACTCTTCTCTTAAGATCTTCGATGGTGTGACCACCAACTGAGACCACAGGCTTATGCATAAAGCGCTTTCGCGATTTCACATTTCATGAATTTGGAGATGAGGCATCTCGACTCTCCAAGTTGCAATCCCCGAAACCCTGAGATGGAGCTGAGATCAATGATCCATGATCTCGATGAATCTACGGTCCAGATCTCGTCGTGAATTCACATATCGTGATTCCTTTGATGGAGGTTCTTTTCCTTCCAAGTTGTGATAGGTGAAACTCTGAAATGAAGCTTAGATCAACGGTCGACGATTTCGATGAATCTACGGTCTAGATCTCATCGTGAATTCACATCTCGCGATTCCTTCAATAGAGGTTCTTGTAACTCCAAGTCGCGATAGGCGAGACTCCAAAATGAAGCTTAGATCAACAGTCCATACCACACCTTGATCTGATGGCTACGATTAAATTGTGATTTTGATGGTTATGTTTCTTACTTCTCCAAGTCGCGAGTTATGAAGCTCCGAGATGGAGCTAGATCAACGGTCTAGAACAAACATTGATCTGACGGTTGCGATTAAATCATGATTTCAGTGGTTATGTTACTTTCCTCTCCAAGTCACGAGTCGTGAAGCTCCGAGATGGAGTTGGATCAACGGTCCAGAAAAAACCTCGATCTGACGACTGCGATTAAATCGCGATTTCAATGGTTATGTTACTTGCCTCTCCAAGTCGCGATTCGCGAAACCCTGAAATGGCGTGGGATCAACAGTCTCAATGAACACTTGATCTGATGGTCATTGGGAATTGTAAATGGGATCTAGCAATTAGAAATGATGCTTCTCCTCGCGAGCTTACTTTTTTCCTCTTACTCTGATCCTTCCATCGATGATCTGCCAACAATCCTCTACACTATATCTTCTGAGCTTAATCGAATCTTCTCTGTAGCGTCTTCTCATAATTCCCATCTATTACATACTTTATGTACTCATGCCATCTTCATTGTTGTACTTTCCATCAATGAAAAACATTCGTTGTTTGTTATATATTTTCCAACAATCTCCCCCTTTGGCATTGATGGCTACACAAGCACCCACATGCATTCAGACTCTCCTCCCAGACTCTTTTCTCCCCCTTTGACATCAATGTCAAAGAAGAAACATGCTCCCCCTGAGATGTTGCAAAACATACTCCCCCTGTCAACTATGAGCATCTTGGAAATACACCTGATATTCAATGAGTAATCCCCCTGACCAGGTGAACAGATTATACACAAGAAATTATAACCCCCAACTTTTGACAAATTTATCCAAAAGAGGTTGCTGCTAATGGTTTTGTAAATATATCTGCAATCTGTTCTGTAGAAGGTATATAATTCAGTTGAACAATTTTGTTTGTAACTTGTTCTCTGAGAAAATGGTACTTTATTGGAATATACTTAGTCTTGGAATGAAGAACAGGATTCTTGGAGACACTAATGGCACTGGTGTTATCACAGTGAATTGGAATGGGATCAGTGTAAGTTACCTTCAGATCTGCAAGAGTTTGTATCATCCATAAAATTTGTGTGCAGCAAGTAGCAGCAGCAATGTATTCTGCCTCTGTAGTGGATAATGAAATGGATCCCTACTTTTTACTAAGCCATGCAACTAATGAGTCACTCAGAAAGAATGCTCCTCCACTGGTGCTTTTTCTCTCATCAACACAGTTTGCCCAATCTACATCTGAATAAGCAGTTAACTGGAGATTTTGATTTATGGGATACCACAGACCATAAGTCATTGTTCCTTTCAAATACTTAAATATCCTTTTGACATCTTGCAAATGACTCTGTTTAGGTGCAGCCTGATATCTTCCTACCATTCCTACGACATGCATTATGTCTAGGTGAGATGATGTGATGTACAACAGGCTTCCTATCATTGATCGATATGAGCTTTGATCAACATCAGGTGAATCATCATCCTTGCTTAATTTACATCCAATTACCATAGGTGTACCCACAGGTTTAAAATCTTCCATTTGAAACCTTTTTAGCATTTCTCTTAGATATTTTTCTTGATAAATGAACATCCCTTCGGGCCTCTGAGTAATTTGCAGACCAAGAAAAAATGACAGTTCTCCTATCATAGACATTTCAAATTCAAACTCCATGGCAGAAGCAAACCATTGTACTAATGAATCATTATTACATCCAAAGATGATGTCATCTACATAGACTAGTATGATGAGAAAATTATTATCCTCTATTTTAATATACAAATTTTTGTCAGTTGTTCCTCTCTTGAACCCTTTGTCTTTGAGATACGTATCCAATCTATGATACCAGGCTCGAGGGGCCTATTTTAAACCATATAAAGCTTTCTTCAGCTTGCATACTATGTCAGGTTTATCAGAGAGTTTGAAACCCTCTGTTTGTTCCATATAGACTTCTTCACTTAAATCTCCATTTATAAAGGATGACTTGACATCCATTTGGTAGACTTTAAACCTTTTATGACAAGCATAGACAAGAAACATTTTGATAGCTTCTAATCTTTCTACGGGCGCAAATGTTTCACCAAAATCCAGTCCTTCTACCTGAGCATAGCCTTTACAGACTAACCTTGCTTTGTTCATGATAACTTGTCCTTGCTCATTCAACTTATTCTTAAAGATCCATTTGGAGCCAATGACGGTTTCTTCTTTCAGGTCTTTGAACCATCTCCCATGTATTGTTTTTCTCAATCTGATCAAGTTCATCATTCATTGCTTTAACCTAGTGATCATCTTTGTTGGCTTCATTGAAATTCTTGGGTTCCAGCATGGATATGAGAGCTATATGATATTGTTCGGTGGTTTTGATTAGATTTCTCCTGGTTTGTACACCTTTGACTTTTTCTCCAATTATCTGACTTGCAGGATGATTCTTTTGAATGATTCTGGAGGAGGAATTTGTAGTTGACCGTTGATTTGAGTCTGTCTAAGTGTCTGAGTCTTCATTTGATTTAGAGTCTTCATTTTTTGATTCTTGGACCTGTTCACCTTCAACTTTAGTTGTGTCTTCTGTAGAAGACTCATTACTATATAGCTCTCTTGCTGAGATTCCTTCATTAATTTTTACATCAATACAGTCAACCATTTTATGAAGCCTCTTATTATAACATCTATATCCTTTACTGTTTGTAGCATACCCTAAGAAGATAACTTCATCAGAACTGTCATCATATTTGTTGAGGTTCTCATCATTATTATTTATGTAGCATTTACTCCCAAAGAATCTAAAGTGTTTGATTGAGGCAGGTCTTCCAAACCATAATTCATAAGGTGTCTTGTCACTTTGTGGTTTGAGGTGGGATTTGTTAAGCACATGGACTGCTGTGTGTAGTGCTTCTACCCAGTAGGTTTGACCAATGTTCTTCTCATTCATAATTGACCTGGCCATTTCCTGCACTGTTCTGTTTTGCCTCTCAACAACTCCATTTTGTTGTGGAGTTCTTGGGATTGTGTATTCTCTCTTGATCCCATGTTCATCGCAGAAATCCTTGAAGTCTCTTGACATAAACTCTCCACCCTAATCTGATCTTACTGCCTTTAACCTCTTACCTGTTTGAGTCTCTACTAAAGCCTTAAATATTTTAAACTTCTCAAATGCTTCAACACTTTCTTTGAGAAAGGCAACCCAAGTAAGTCTGGAGTAATCATCGATAAACAGCATGAAGTAGTTTTCTTTCCCTGTGCCTTCATGTCTTGATGGTCCACATAAATCCATATGAACTAGTTGGAGTGGTTTCTCTGTTGAAGTAAAGCTCTTGGACTTAAACTATGTCCTGTTTTGCTTCCCTACTTGACAAGGTTTACACATTGATTCTTGGGGCTTTGATATTCTCGAAAGATATTTTACTTCCTCGAGGTTTTTGAGTTTGATTAAGTGGTCAAAGTTTAGATGTCCAAGTATCCTATGCCATAACCAACTTTCATCATGTTTTCTTAGATGACATTCTTCTCTATTTTCTTTCAGTACATATACATTATTTTCTGTCCTTATGCCTTTGGCCACCACTTGTCCTGAGTTTACAGACTTTATTTTGCAGTCCTTGGACGTGAAAAACACTTCGCATCCTCTGTCACACATTTGAATTACACTGATAAGATTATGTTTCAGCCCATCCAGAAGTAGAACATCTTGGGCTTTTCCTTTTCCATTACTTAAGCTCACCATCCCTTTGCCCTTTATTTTCCCCGGAGCATCATTTCCAAAGGTTACGTTTCCTGATTTGCTTTCACTTAGAGATAGAAACTTTCCTTTGTCTCCTGTCATGTGTTTGGAGCATCCACTGTCTATATACCAAGGGTTCATTTTTCTTTGAGCAGACAACACTAATCCACACTTGTCACTTTCCTTCTTCTTCCAAAACTTGACATTTTCAGCAGGAGATTTCGAATCTGGTTCATATTCCCTTAAACAATAGTCAATAGATTTGTGTCCATAGTTATGACAGATGTAGCATTCAATCTCATTGTTCAACAGGTCAAACTTATTGGTGCAACATTGTCTACTCATTGACTATTGATTATTTCTTGACCTCTTTAGTTGCAGGTCCGTGGACTTAATTTGGCAATTGGCAATCAATGAAGGTTTGTTACTTGGCTGCATCATTCTTTGTTGTGGCAAGTATTTATTCCTTTGAAATATTAATTTCTCATGTCTAAGTCTTAAGGAACAATTTACATCTTTGTGACCAAAGTTATCACAGTAGAAACAATAGCCATAGAAGAATTATATGTACCTGGAAAATGGTTGTCTTCTTTGAGCAAATTGATTTCTTCTAGACTGATGACGTCATTCAACAGTGAGCACATTACTTCTTTGTTCTACAGATTCAGATCTGGCATCTTTTACCTTACTCGACCTAGGCGGCTGATTGTCTTCCTTTGTTTTTGCAGGATTATTATTTTCATTGGTTGTACTTTTGACAAACTTGATGGGTTCTTCATTTCCTAGATTACCACTACTTGATCCCTCTTCATACCCTAAGCCAGTTTTAAGCTTTGGATTCCTTTCTTGATTCAGAATGGTGTCCAATCCTTCTGAGGCTTTGATACTTGATAGATTATGATTATACAAGGCTTGAAACTTCTCCATTTCTTTCCTCGTTTTCACTACTTCTTGTTCTAATGCTTCACATCTTGCCTTCTTTTCTGATAGTTGTTCTTTCAGAATCTCTTCGATTTTCTTTGCCTCTTCCAATTCTACTTTTAGTAGGACAAGGTCTTCATCGGGTTCTTTACTGTCTTTCTCGAACTGTTTCAACAATTGTCTTTTCTTTCTGTTCTTGACTCTTAGTCTGTCAATCTCTTCTAGTGCACTGATCAGTTCTCCTTCCATGTCAACCACAGATTCTTCTTCATCACTCCCTGTGCTTTTATTATCATAATCCTCTTTGTCCATAAGTATGAAGTCATTTAGTTTATATTCAATAGAGGAGTCATTTTCTTCATCATCTGAAGGATCATCATCATTGTTTACGCACAGACTTTTCTTCTTAAAGTTTTTCTCTTTAAAGAAATTTATGTGTTTGTACTTCTCCTCATCATCACATGTCTGATCCTTTCCTT
>ML840267.1:0-13743 GCA_009831015.1 Picea engelmannii | reverse complement strand
ATTCTCGTGTAGAAATAGGTGTACTTGTTGGCTACTCAAGTACAAGGAAAGCATACAAATGTTACAATCTAAGGGTCAACAAATTTGTGGAAAGCATCAATGTAACATTTGATGAGACAGGTGGATGAAAATTAAAGGAAGAAGAAAAAGAGTCAGTGGAATAGGTTTACAAAGAAGAAGTAAAGGAGGAAGAAGCAAAAGAAGGGGAAGATGAAGAAGATCAAATAGAAGTAGAAGATAATGAACAACAAGTACCTCCAAAGACACCTAGCAAGATAATACAAAAGAATCATCCATGAGATCAGATTATCAGGAACAAATATGCAGGAGTTGAGACTAGAGGAAGAATATTTTCACCAAAACAACTACATCTATCACTCTTATCTTCGATTGAACCAAACATAGTTGAAGAAGCCAACAAGGATGAATTTTGGATAAAGGCCATGGATGAAGAATTGGATCATATAGAGAAGGATGACACTTGCAAATTGGTTCCAAGACCAAGGTACAAGAATGTGATTGACACAAAATGGGTCTTCAAAAATAAATTGAATGAACATGGACAAGTTACTAGGAATAAAGATAGATTGCTATGTAAAGGACACACACAGGTTGAAGGTCTTGACTTTGAAGAGACATTTTCCCTAGTTTCCAGAATGGAAGAAATCCGACTGATACTAGCTTATGCATGTTCAAAGAATATTAAAGTGTATCAGATGGACGTGAAATCATATTTTATGAATGGAGAACTAGAAGAAGTCTACATTAAGAAACCAAAAGGATTTCAATTATCAAAAAATGAATATTATGTTTGTAGATTAAATATGGCCTTTTATGGTCTCAAACAATCTCCCAGAGCATGGTATTCTAGACTAGACAGATCCTTACAGCAACAAGGGTTCAGGAAAGGAAATACAGACAACAACCTCTACATTAAGGTAACTCAAGATAATATTTTATTAGTTGAAGTTTATGTTGATGATATTATTTTTGGAAGTGATGATGACATTTTGAGTCAAAAGTTTGCAAAGGATATGCATAATGAATTTGAAATGTCATTACATGGAGAACTATCCTTCTTTCTGGGTCTTTAGATATGTGAAAGAAAACAAGGAATTTTTATTTCTGAAACCAAGTATATCATAGAAATGCTAAAGAGGTTCAGAATGAAAGATTGCAAACTAGTCAGTACTTCTATGCAAACCAGTTGCAAGTTAAGTAAAGATACATTAATGGGAAATCCCAAGATTTTTCCTGTCTTTATAGAACTGGGGACTATTCACCACGCCTTCCCAGGTTCTATAGACTGCTACAATGTTTTTGTGGGATGTGTAAGGTACTCTGAGAAGACATTGTAGACCTAAGTCCCTTGGAAGAGCCAAAAAAAGGTCCATAATCAATGGTAGTACCCACTAGCCTAGTAAAAACTGATATCATTGGAGGGGAGCATGAAGATGAGACTAACGATGGAATTACACATCCCACCAATGCATTATATACATAAGGTCCCTAGTGAAATGATAATTTTATAATCTGGTCAAACAACCTTGAAGAGAGGAGTTACTAACATGCAGTGAAAGTCAAGATAAATAGGCCATAGTTTCATGGATGAGAAAAGTTCATGGGTTCAAATTAGTAAATTGAGCATTCTTAGGGAGTAATTCTAGGTAATTTTATTATTATTATAATTTTTTTTGTGATGGGTGCTATTGGCGGAATCAACAACTAGTGGGCCATGTGACACACAAAGTAAGTCAAAGTTTTGAATCAACAATTTCATATAACGGAGTTCCTTAAAAATACATTCCATCACAAACTTACCTACACCTCAGAGTCTAAACTATTATTATAATAAATTTATTTAATTTATTAATGTTTTTAGTTTTTATAATAAATTATTACACGTAAACTGCAAGTTTACGTGTAATAATTTATTATAAAAACTAAAAACAGTAATAAATTTATTATAATAATAGTTTAGACTCTGAGGTGTAGGGAAGTTCATGATGGAATGTATTTTTAAGGAACTCCATTGTATGAAGTTACTAATTCAAAACTTTGACTTACTTTATGTGTCACATTCCCCACTAGTTGTTGATTCTGCCAGTGGACGCAAACTGCCTGAACGTTAATTTTCCAGAGCGGTCCATTAATTTAAACCATGGTTTATTTGGAAGGGTATGTGGTGGCTTGTGGGGGATTGTGGGCCCAAAGGTGGTCTAGAGACAAACCACCATAAAAAACTCCCACAATCACGTGCTTGAATAATTTCAGATCCCCATGTCACCTCACATGTCATCTTCCCTCATCCCACTCACTACTCTCTCTCCTCTCACCACCTGACACTTGTCCTCTATTAAACCCCACACTGATCTCCATCAGTAGTGGCCCACCTCTCCAGATCGATGGTCCTTGTCGCAACTCAGACCCCCCTGACCTTTCTACCTTTAACAGTGGGGGGAGGTTCCGAGTAAGTGTTTTTCTCATCGTGGGCCCTACCTAACATGGTGGCTCCTCAAGAACTTGGACCCCCCCCTCTCTACTCTAGTTACCGCATACTCCCCCCGCCCTCTGAGTTCCTCTCGGGTTGTTTTTCAATACCGCCCCCTCTCTCCTTTCGCCAGCTATCCTCCACTCACTTCCCAACCTATATACTCCTCCTCTCCCTATGTGCCACTTGTATCCCCACTACACGTCATCTACCCTCGTGTCCATTCATCCCGTCTCTCGATTGGATGTCTTCCTCCACATCTCCCCTCATGCTCGATGAGCCAAAAACCATTCCAGCGAAGCTATATCACAGGTATATATGGCAACTGACGGGTTTAGTATAGAGTGCACTTGGCTTTCGAAATCTCAGGCATAGACAAAGAACTAAGTCTCAGTCACAGGTCGACGCAGATTAGTTCCAGAAACACTTCATCAAGCTTTGTTCATTCAGTTGGTTATCTCCAGTGGCCTCCAACAACTCGCATACATGCCATCATTCAACACAGAGCTCTACTCTGTCACTCGGAGGCCTATTTTTATCCACTCAATCCCTCCAGCACATGCATCAGTTCTGTCGCAGAGACAATAGTAATTGTTATTTGATTAAGTCCATCATTTTCATAGATTATATGCAAGAGTGGTCTTTTGTGTGTGATAAGAACCACTCTCGTTGTTTAATTCTAGTGTCTTAGTGAAGTTAATTATTTTATTTATGAACAGTTCTCTATATTGAGGTATTAGTCCCCTAAGGACAAGAGCCTCTGCAACTCTTTTAAATAGTTAGTTTTTGGATATTGTAAGGGTCAGATTTTTGGAGGAAAGAATAGAAATACAACAAACTGGTTGGACCCATTTTATGCATGGATTAAATCTTTCTACCTACTGAACATACTCCTGATGACATTGTTTCATTACACTCTTCATGTGTTTTCATTATTACCTTGAATACAATTTTTGATTTGTGCAACGCACATTTCATTTCCTTTCAGCTATTGTATGACTTATGTTTACTCATATGCAACCTATCAAACAACTAATGCTTTGGTAAATAATTTTTTTCTGCAACCTGTGGGACTTATTGTGTTTTGATACATGTTTGATATCTTGAAATGATATTTTAAGTATTGAAATTCTTGCAGTAGATTATTCATTAGTTTGTTGTTTCTATCTGTTTTCTATTATTTCATTGGTCTTTCATTAGTGTGCCATCAACCAAGGAGGGACCTCATCCATATTGTTTTGCCAACACAACCTTGCCTTTTTCTTGATATAATAACACTCTGACTAACCAATTTTTTTTTAAAGAAACAATCATTATAAACTGATAGGTAGCCTAGCTTTGCCCTTTAGCGGTTAGATGCAGACCTTAGGAAGAACATATTCTGGCGTAGTTACTAGGGAACGAAGTAACGAAATATATTTCCCTGGGAGAATAACAATTGATGAGCTCTGACCTTCGATGGTGAACAAAGATCAGACACAGACAGATTGCCATCTTTCACCTGGTGAATTTACTGAGTAAACTTTAAAGAAGAAATATTGGCACCTAGAAAAGGATTCAACAGATCCAAATCTGAAAACAACAAAGCCAAGAAGGTTGATTGTAACCCTGAGAATAACAGATTAGGCTCTGATCTAGAAATGAAACTAAGGAAATCTAATGTAGCTCAGAGATACATTCCCCCCCTCAAGGGAAAATATGCACACCAAGAAAATACTTCCAACCAACATCTTGAATTTTCTAGCATTGAGAATCATAATTCCAATAGGGCTCAGACATCTCCTACTCCTAATTCCACTTCAACATCCATTCCTGCATCCACTCCTGTATCTCCCATAAATTTGCATATTCCTATTGTTCGAGCCATGGTCATTAATAAGATGGATGTCATAATTGTTTCCAGATATGCACCCTTAGTGCTACCTGTAGTTTTACATGCACTCCCAACCACAAATTACATGAAATATCTACCAAGATATAATGGGGAAGGTGAATTAACTGTTGAATAACATCTGGTATCCTTTTACAGTTTCGCAGACAACTTTAACATTGATTATTCAGATGTGTGGATGAGGTTGTTTGTGCAGAGTCTGGATGGGGAGGTCAGAAAATGGTTCATAAGTCTGCCTCCAACCTCCATTGCATATTTTGAGGCGTTGGATGAATCTTTCATAAAGAAATGGGGAGATAGGAGAGATTATCTCTACTACATCACTGAATTTGGGGCTCTAAAGAGAGATAATGGTGAATCTATTTCAGATTTCACCAAGAGATTCAATAAAATGTATGGTAGAATCCCAGATGAAATCAAACCAAATGAAGCCTTTGCCAAGATCACTTACGCTAATGCATTTGATGCAGATTTATCCCTCCTGTTGAGAGAGAGAAGATCAACCACATTTTTGTCCATGCAGGAAGTAGCCATTGAGGTTGAATCTAATATTTTGGCATCAGATAGATTGAAGACTAGATCTGATAAAGAGAAGAAAAAATAGAGAGAGGATGCCCCTACCTCCTCTAACCCAACTACATCATATCCCAAACTTGAATATATGACTAAGACTTTGAAGGATCTGACTTCTGAGATAGCTAAGCTAAAATGGGAATCCAAACAGCCAAACAAAACTTTTCAAGGGGCTGGTAATAGAAATCAGAACTAATTGAGAAGGCCTAATGATGTTCCTGAAGTAATGCAGAGGGAAAGGATAAATTTCGATGATCAAAGGGTAGTTCCCCCTTTCCAAAACAATCAAATTGAGGATATAGATGTAGACAATGATGATGTGGACGATACTGTTGTACTTTTCAATCAAACAGATTTTTATACCAGTCACTTAACACAACAAGAATATGAGGTATCATAATTGTCAAATCAATTTGATGATCAGATATGGGAAGATGGAGTTATTCAAGTTCAACCCAAGAAGAAATGCAATTTGAGGAAAAGAAATGGAACTTCCAAGGCCACCACCTCTTATCGAGGAAAATAAGCAAAAGCCCCTCCCGAGCCAAATCCAAATAAAGGTATGCCATCTAAAACTTAGTGATCTCCACTATCGAAACCTCTTTCCCCTGAAACAAAGGAATTTTATAAGCCACCAACCTCTTTCAGCCTGGAACATGAGCTGAGCAAAATCAAGATTCCTGTCATTTTCACATAATTGTTAAAAAATGAACCTTTCAAGAAATCCATCATGAAAGTTTTGCAACCAACTCCTTCTAGTGTATCTTATGATTTCATTAGTCTACAGGATGAAAAATCAACCATCATTGTGGGTCCACACATTGATGATGGCTCTGATGCTTCTCCTCCTTTCTAAATATCTCTGAATCTCCATGATAAGATCTTGCACAACTGTCTTATGGACTCAGGAGCCTCTCACAATGTCATGCCCAAAGTTGTTATGGAAGAAGTAGGTCTGGAGATTACCAAGCCTTACCAAGACATGTACTCCTTTGATTCTAAGAAAGTAAAATTCCTGGGGTTGATAAAATATATGGTGGTTTCTCTAGCACAATTACCCACGAAGAGTGTAGTGATGGACATTGTGGTGGCCGACACCCCCCCAAATTTTGGCATGATATTATCTAGAACTTGGGCTAAGAAGGTTGGAGGATCATTACAAATGGACCTCACATATGCTTCCATTCCTATGTTTGGTGGTGAGAACAAGAATCTATACACAGAGGTAAGGTTAGCCTACATAGTCAGTGATCATCAAAACCCAAGCAATCACCCCATTTATGTTGTTGAGGATGGGATGGGTTCATCTATTTTTCATTTAAATGATGATGAACCTGAAATATTAGTCAGCCAACGCAGAGATCATCCAATGACTGGTCAACAAAACAAGGTGTGGGATATGTATTTCGATGGCTCTTCATCAAAATAAGGATATGATGCAAGTATTATCCTCATTTCCCCTTTATAAGAAGTAATAACCCTCCCTTATAAGCTGGAGTTTGAGACTACTAACAATATAGATGAATATGAAGCTCTGGTATTGGGATTGAGGGCTGCCAAAGACATGTCCATTGATTTTTTAGTAGTTTTTGGTCATTCTGAGTTGGTCATCAATCAAGTGAGGAATATCTATCAAACTAAGCAATAGAGGCTCAAGCAGTACATGAATGAGGTATGGGAACTGATCGATAATTTCTTTCTAGAATTTAACCTCTCTTTCATTACGAGAGAACATAATTAGAAAGTTGATTCTCTAGCCTTAGCTGCCATCACGTTCAGGCCTCCCATTGGCCCAAATATTAAATATCAGGTGGAAATCAAGCATAGAACAACCATACCAGACAACATAAATCACTGGCAAGTCTTTAGTTTCGATTTGGAGTTGTGGAGATTTCTTCACACCATTGATGAATTCTCCAATATCTCAATTGATCAAGAAAGTCAAGAAGATGAAAATGAGAAATTAGAAGATCAACAATCTTCTCATCCGCTGAAGACAGTGGTTGGTCATGATATTGTGGAGCTGAAAACCAATCATATTCCAAAAGGACTAGTGCCTTTGGAAATATTTTTCGACAGTAATGATGTTTACAAAGGAACTGCCATGGAGAATCAAGAAGAGGAGGTGACAGAATGAAATATTGGGACCAATGAGAACCCCAAGATCATCAAGCTATCTAAAGAATTAGTTGCAAAACAAAAAGATAGGTATGTCAGTCTCATTGAAAAGTTTGTTGATACTTTTGCATGGTCCTATGAAGATTTGAAGACATTTGATACTGACATCATCCAGCACAAGATCCCTCTAAAAAATGGCTCCAAGCCATTCAGATAGAATATTAGACAATTTAATCCCATGTTAATGTCCATAATTGAGAAAGAGATAAAAAGGATGTTGGATGCCAAGATTATTGTACCATTGAGGTATTCAAACTCGATGGCCAACTTAGTACATGCAAGGAAGAAAAGTGGGGAGATACACTTATGTGTTGATTTCAGGAATCTCAACAAGTGTTATTTGAAGGACAATTACCCGCTCCCCAAGATGGGCCATATTTTACAGAGGGTGGTAGGTGCACACAATATTTTCTTGTTGGATGGATACTCTGGTTATAACCAGATAGCAGTTTGTGAGGAAGATAAAGAAAATACAACATTCACCACCTCGTGGGGAACATTCATGTATGACAAGATGCCCTTTGGGCTCATGAACATAGGGGCCACCTTTCAGAGGGACATGGACATAGCTTTTGTTGGGGAGAAAGAAAAATTTATGGTCATAAACCTAGATGACATTACCATTTTCTCCAAGTCCTATGAGGAACATTTGCAGCATTTGGAGCAGGTTTTCAAGAAATGCAGGAGGTATGGGATATCTCTCAATCCTAGGGAGTCTCACTTTTCCATGCCATAAGGAAATCTCCTGGGCCACATCATATCAGCGAGAGGCATAAAAATTGATCCAAAGAGGTTTTGTGCCATTCAACAAATTGATATCCCCAGAAACAAAAAGGTTGTCCAGTCTTTTATTGGTAAGATAAAATTCCTCAGACATTTTGTGCCTAATTTTGTTGAAATTCTGAAGCCCATTAATAACATGTTGAAGAAAGATGTTGTGATAAAATGGTCCTTGGAGGATAAATCATCTTTCCAAACAATCAAGAAATATTTAGTTGAAGCACCTGTGTTGGCCAGCCCTGATTATACCAAAGATTTCTTCATCTTTTCCTTTTCCTTAGAGGAAACAATTGTTGTTGTACTGTTGCAGAAAAATGAGGAAGGGCATGAGCAACCAATATCCTTTTTCAGCAAAGACCTCCGAGATTTTGATCTCAAGTATGATATATTAGAGAAGAAGGCTTATTCACTCATCAAAGCACTCAAGGCCTTCAGGGTTTACGTGCTACAGTCTAGCATAATGACCTTTGTTCCTAGAAGTAGTGTCAAAGAGATTATGGTCCAGCCAGACAATGAGGGGAAAAGAGGAAAATGGATTGTCAAGCTATTGGAGTATGATTTTCACATAAATCCCACCAAGTTGATGAAGGGGAAAGGACTGTCTAAATTTCTATCAGAATCAAACGACAAGATGCTAGAGTTGCATCAAATCTTCACCCAATCAGATGCACCCATCATACAACCTAGACAAGACAACTTAGAGGTATTTGAAAAATATTCCTCTTCATCTTGGTATAAAATCATCATATATTTTCTACAACATTTTGAATGTCCACTAGATGTGAAGAAGACAAAGGCTAGGTCTCTCAAGTTGAAAGACATCAAATTCTACATTTCAAACCAAAACTTGTATTGGAGAGATCCTGTTGGCATCCTGTTAATATGCCTTGATGAAAATGAAGCTAAACATGTCACAACAAAAATGCATAGAGGAGTGTGTGGAGGGCACCAATAATGGAAGGCCATAGTGCTCAATATCCTGAGGGTAGGATACTACTAGCCCACCCTTTTCTATGATGTGTTTTCCACTGTTAGAGCCTGGAATGAATGCCAGATGTTTGCAGGGAAGCATAAGTTACTATCACTACCCATGAAACCTATCAAATCCAGTAGTATGTTTCAACAATGGGGTTTAGACTTCATAGGATAAATAAATCCACCCTCTAGTGGAAAACACAAGTGGATCCTCACTGCGACCAACTACTTTACCAAATGGATTGAGGTTGTCCCCACCAGGAATTCCACTGACAAGGTAATTATGAATTTCCTGGAAACTAATATTTTTTCCATATTTGGTTTCCCCAGTAAGCTTGTAATAGACAATTCCCAAGCATTCAATTCCAAAGCCATGATTGACTTCTGTGGAAGTCATAACATTTCCTTGACACACTCCACACCCTATTACCCTCGGGGAAATGGCCTGGAAGAATCATCAAGCAAGACTCTCATCAGAATCATTACAAAGTTGTTGACTGAAAGAAAGAAATCCTGGGACTCTAAACTCAAATATGCCTTATGGGATGACAGGATCAACACCAAGAAGTCTCTAGGAACCTCACCATTCCAACTTGTCTATGGCATAGATGTTTTTTTTCCTACTCAGCTTGGTATACCAATCCTGAAGTTCTTGCAGGAGGATATTAAGGACCCCAATGACATCCAATGGAGGATATTTGAGATTATAGAAGTTCAACAGAGAATAGAAGCACTTGATCATAGAACATAGGCGTATTAAATCAGCCTTTGATAAGAAAACCAAGAAGGATATTTTTTAAGGAAGGTGACTTGGTTTTGAGGTTGGATGCCAGAAGGGATGACAAGTCCAATCACGGTAAATTCGACAACCTCTGGTTTGGCCCTTTTAAGGTGTTTGAAGTTCTATACAACAACACGTTCATCCTTCACAATCTAGATGATACATAGATCTTTCAAAGCCCATTAAATGGGCGCTTCCTGAAACACAACTTTGTTTGAGGATGGAGGAAGGCCCCTCTTGTACCATAGCCTCTTTCCTTTATTTTTTCTTTTGATTAGTTATTTGTGTGTGAATAAAGACTCCATAGCCCAACAAGGCACTGGGGTGTAGTTTCATTTTTTAATTCAATAAAATGCATGGATGAGGGACAGTAACAGGTACGCTGGATTGACAGGTAGAAATGAGGGTAAGTGATGAAAGGTAAGAGAAGTTATATAATCTCAAGGCACCGATCTACAGTTCTTAGCACCTCACAAGGATGAGCTATCCTCAGTTGGAGACAATGTTGTAACTTAGGTCTACATCCCTTGCCTCTCCTCTCTTTTCCATATGCCTTCATCAACTTTTTCCTTTTTATGGTTGGTTAAATCGTTTCCCCATTACTTAGTGACTTGGTTCTTGTTTTCTTCTTTCCTGTTTGATTCTTTCCGCATTTCATTTTCTGTATTTCTTGAAGGATGAAACATACGTTGTGTTTGGTTCAAATTAGTTGTCATCACATTTTCCATGGATTGAGCTCACTATAGGTTTCCCAAGCATTTTTGTATGTACAGGGAATGCATGTGCCCACGATGCAATGATCCAGAGCTGAAAATTTAGGGCTCAGACTGTGGGAACAAATAGGTAAATTTTCAACGGTAAATATCCACCAAGAAAATCACATATCAATGACTCTCGTCCATTCGGGTTCCAGAATCGCGTGGGTTTTAATATTAAGTTTGAAGTACTCAGTTACCGAAGACCCGAAGCCTCCAAAGAGCCGAAGAGTCGAAGTCTCGAAGAACCTGACAGGTCACTTCAGTGATTTTCCTTCAGGATTTTCTCAAGCATAACATTCATAGAATCCCGAACTCCCGAAGCCCGTATTTCCGAAGAAAATTTGGACCGTTTGTCAGTCACGACACGCAACAACAAATCATTCACTTTGGGGATTTTCCTCTAGGAGATTTTTAGGTTTCACATTCAAAATTCCTGAAGAGCCAAGGACCTGAAGTCCCGAAGTAAATATAGACCATCCATCAGACAAAACACGTGGTGACATATCAGTTACTTCGACGATTCTCCTCTGGCAATTTTCGAAGCACTAACAGTTGAAACTCTCGAAGCCCAAAGTGTCGAAGCATTTGGAAACCAGCAGTTGAAACACATGGTACACTCATGAGGCAGGACATGTGGGATTCATCTTAGGTCATTTGGTTGTGTCATTCACCCATTTCCACATGACACATGTCACCTTTCTTTCCAAGACACCTCAACATCCGTGGCATCATATGAAATTAGGTCACCACGTCACTTCGGCGATTTTCCTCCGGGATATTTTCATTATTCACATTTGAAACTCCTGAAACCTGGACTTCCGAAGTGAATCTAGACCGTTCATCCATCATGACACATGGAGAAAGATCATTCAATTCGGATATTTTCCTCCGAGAGATGTTTTATGTTTCACTTTGAAAGCACTTGAAGGACGAAAGTCCAAAATGAATCTAGACCATTCATCCTAGGTCAACGAGAACCGTCGATCCTTGCAGTAGGTAAATGTCACCCAGATATCGGATCATAATCAGATCAATGACTATAGTTCATTACGGGGACACAAACTGCCCGGACATCAATTTTCCAGAGTGATCCTGCAATTTAAACCATGGTTTTGTTAGAAGGGTACGTGGCAACTTCTGTCGGATTACGGGCCCAAAGGAGGTCTGGAGCCAAACCACCCTCAACAGCTCCCGCAATCACATTCTTGAATAACGTTCGATCACCACGTCACCTCACATGTCATCTCCCCTCATCCCACTCACTACTCTCACTCCTCTCA
The DNA here is from genome assembly GCA_009831015.1 of Picea engelmannii. Taxonomy (NCBI): domain Eukaryota; kingdom Viridiplantae; phylum Streptophyta; class Pinopsida; order Pinales; family Pinaceae; genus Picea; species Picea engelmannii. The sequence continues at coordinate 2,036 of ML840267.1, read as the reverse complement.
CCACCTGACACTTGTCCTCTATTAAACCACACATTGATCTCCATCGACAATGGCCCATCTCTCCAGATTGACGGTCCTTGTCACAACTCGGACCCCCTAACATTTCTATATTTAATGGTGGTGGGGAGTCCGAGCAAGTGGTCTTCTCATCGCGAGCCCTACCTAACATGGTGGCTCCTCAAGAACTCAGACCCACCCCTCTCTAATCCACTTACCTCCTACCCCCCCCTCTGAGTTCCTCTTGGGTTGTTTTTTAATACCACCCCCTCTTGCCTTCCTCCACCTATCCTCCACTCACTTCGAAACCTATATACTTCTCCTTTCCCTATGCGCCACCTGTATTCCCACTACACGTCATCTACCCTCGCGTCCATTCATCCCGTCTCCTGATTGGATGCTCGCCTCCACGTCTCCCTTCATGCTCGATGAGCCAACAACCATTCCAACGAAGCTATCTCATAGCTATAGATGGAAACTAATGGGGTCAATATAGAGTGTTCTTCGATTCCAAAAGCTTAGGCATAGACAGAGAGTTAAGTCTCAGTCACAGGTCGACGCAGATTAGTTCCAGAAAAACTTCAACAACCTCTGCTCATGCAACTGGTTATCTCCAGTGGCCTCCAACAGCTCACAGACATGTCGTCGTTCAACACAGAGCTCTGATCTGTCACCCTAAGGCCTAATTCTGGGCACTCAGTCCCTCCAGCACATGCATCAGTTCTTTCGCAAAGACAGTATTAGTTGTTATTTGATTAAGTCCAACATTTTCATAGATTAGATGCAAGAGTGGTCTTCTATGTGTGATAAGAACCACTCTCATTGTTTAATTCCATTGTCTTAGTGAAGTTAATTATTTTATTTACAAACAATTCCCTAGATTGAGGTCTTAGTCCCCTAAGGACGGGAGCCTCTGCAACTCTTTTAAATAGTTAGTTTTTGGATATTGTAAGGGTCAAATTTTTTGAGGAAAGAATAGAAATACAACAGACTGGTTGGACCCATTTTATGCATGGATTAAAGCTTTCTACCTAGTGAACATACTCTTCATGAAAGTGTTTCGTTCCACTCTTCATGTGTTTTCATTATTACCTTGAATACAATTTTTTATTTGTGCAACGTACATTTCATTTCCTTTCAGCTATTGTATGACTTATTTTTACTGATATGCAACCTATGAAACAACTAATTCTTTGGTAAATATTTGTTTTCTGCAACCTGTGGGAGTTATTGTGTTTTGATACATGTTTGATGTATTTAAATGATATTTTCAATATTGAACTTCTTGCAGCAGATTATTCATTAGTTTGTTTTTTCACTCTGTTTTCTATTATTTCACTGGTCTGTCATTAGTGTTCCATCAACTAAGGAGGGCCCTCATCCATATCATTCTGCCAACCCAACCTTGTCTTTTTCTTGATAGAATAACCCTCTTACCTACCAACAAAAATTTAAAGAAACAATCATTCTAAACTAATAGGTGGCCTAGCTTTTCCCTTTAGTAGTCAGGTACAGACCCTAGGACCAACAAGTGCAATTGGCAAAATCAACAACTAGTGGGGCATCTGACACACAAAGTAAGTCAAAGTTTTGAATCAATAACTTCATATAACAGAGTTCCTTAACAATGCATTCCATCACGAACTTCCCTACACCTCAGAGTCTTAACTATTATTATAATAAATTTATTTAATTTATTAATGTTTTTCGTTTTTATAATAAATTATTACATGTAAAAGTAAGTTTTCGTAAGAAACTAAATATAGAAATTCAAATACATTTTAATTTAATATTTCCAATATCCATGCATTTAAAAGGTCGTATAATGTATTTAAAAGGCTATGTAATAGTTGTCACTAGGTATTGTTTTTAATGTGACTTAAGGGTGTTGATATCGCTTAATTTACGATGTAAAATTTGACCATGAGGAAGGGCACATCTTTTCTTTGGCCACTCATTATGAGGAGGGCGCTCTCTAATATATTTTTAATATTTTATTTAGCTTGTAGTATTTTATTTAGTTTGTGTAAATTTTATTG
>ML840266.1:19477-42092 GCA_009831015.1 Picea engelmannii | reverse complement strand
TAGCTTGTGCAAATGAACTTATTGGCTGCATGTTGTCTAGTTATTTCTTGGTCATCTCGATTGAGATTATTTTTTGATACAACCCATGTCCATTTTGGCTCTCACATTAAGTTCTAACTCATTTTTAAGCCCATGGTTTACATGTCAAAGTAATGGATATAATTTTTTGGTTTTGTTGATGGAAAGAGCACATTTATAAGTCCAACATTGACCTTCCTCTCTGTCAAAATAATTTGTCCATGTGCCATTTGTTATCTCCTTGGATATCAGAATAAACCCATTGATTTAGTTTGACTACGTATTGGCTCACATACCCAGCTTTACTATGTTCACGAATAGTCACAATTATGTGAAATGGGTATATCAAAAGAAATGGTATTGGTTGAGTTTGTATGGTAGTTGTTGGTTTTCTATTCATGCAGCGCTTTGATGTCTAATTATGATGTGGAGTTTGATTCAACCCCATTCAAAGAATAAATGGTTTGGAAATGGAAACAAGTTTAAAGGCATGTCATTTGTATAAAAAATTTGATATTACATAAACTTTGAATTTCCCCTCATTATATATATCATTTTTCATAAATTTGTTCCTTGTTATCCCGATCATTTATATTTCCATTTCCATTATATTTTTCCCTTATTTATGTAATTAAAGAATATGTTGAATTTTTTATACACGAAGATTATAATGAAGCATTTTAAGAGGATTTGTTGGCACTATTTCAAACCCATGTTTATGGCTTTCATATTCCTCCCAAATATTTCGATAGTGTGTGGTTTACTTGGATATCTTGGCATATTTTGAGTGGGCATGTTTATTTGGTAGTTGTAAACTGTGTTTGTACACAGTTTTTGGTATATGATATATTTTGAAGACAATGGTTTGTGAGCATAGTGGTTGACTTGAGAAATAGCTTGGGGATTCTCTTAAAAGAGTTACATGTTGATTGCTTGATAATATTTTTGTACTGTAATGGAAAAAATGTAGAAGTATAAAATATATATATATATAGGAATGTTGATTGAGTTTAAATATTAAACATGAACTTTTGTTCATTCCTTTCATTATGTGCCACTTTTCACAAAATATATCCCTTTATTATTTATCTCGGTGTTATATATTTTCATTTACATGCATTTCCTTATTCATATGTTTAAAATATATGTGGGTTGTTCATAATAGATCATGTTTACAGAAATATTCAGTTCATATTTTGAAAGTTGACATGGACAGATGGATGTCTTTTGAGTTTTGAATTTTCTTCCCTGTCTTGCATATCTTACTTGAGGCTAAATCATATCTTATCATAATTTTTTCTTCTCTATTTTCTCATTAGAGAAAATAGAAGTTCTTGACTGTATGTTTGGTTTTAGTTAGAAGTTCTGAATTCATTTAGTGCTAATTGATCCATCCTAGTCCTATGTGTTGGTTTTTATTTTTGACATTATATGTCCATGTATGAGTCAAATGACATATTGGAATTCCAAGAACTAGTATGCTCCAAGTCCTCGTAGGGGCTTAAAGAGATATTCTCAGTTGTAACTCAGGATTGACTTTACTAAAAATATTTATTGATTTCTTCTCACTTGTGGGATTGATTAAATATTTATTTTCATATTTTCTCTTTGTTTATCCATTTGTTTGTTTTTTTAATTCGTTTACTTTGCAAGTACATTATTTTGTTTTACTTCAAACTGATTAACCTTAAATAAAATTCATAAAAATTACATAACTATATAAAATAGAATCATATCCAAGAACCACATTTCTTGGGGTCTAATCAAGATTTTGATAGGATATAAACCTAAGATTATAATCCTGCCTATCTCACCTAGCCTGAGGAGATTCGAAAATGTATGAGTAAGGATTTTTTCATTCCCTTCATTCACCGATGGCATCCCTCATATACATGTAGGGGCTTCCAATGTCACACACCCGACCCCTTAAGTACCCTTTTAAGGGATGGGGTATAAAAAGAATTCGTCTTCCTACAGCTTCTCTGAGTTCCTCGAATAAGGGAACCATTTCCCTTTTCTCTCCAAGATATTTCCAATGACTAAAAACTCGTCCAAAACTAAGTCCTAGTTCTAAAGTTATGGCCTTCCGAAGTTTTTCAAGGCATCATTGGCCAATGGCCACCCCCTTCACCACATGGCTTCATTTCCCTCGTACCATCCTACATGGCACTTTTGTGACCCTGATCCTCATCCTCTGGAAATGACATGACTGTGGAAGGAGGGTTTACAGGGAACATCTCTCGATTCTTCGCGAATATCGAGCCTTCAGTTCTTCGTTATTATTGTACAAGTCTAAAACATCCCAGAAGCTTCGAATTACTGGAGTCTCTTTCCAGTCCAGAATCTATGGTGGAGCTCTATCCACCTTTTGATCTAACAGTTAATATTTACCCGCACTTAACAAATAGCTTGGACTTGACAAGAGGTTTGGGGGTCCCACACCTAATTCGCGTCCAATCCCACATTGCCATGTGGGACTATCCAGGCACTCCATATCACCATGGCGTATGTGGGCCCATCCTATCGGAGTTGTACAATACAACAAGATAAATTTGGTGCTTTGTCGCTTCGTCACTTCGGTGTTCAACACAACTTCCTACATCCTCGATATTTTCCCAGAGTTTCGGAATCCCAGAGTTCTGAAGTTCTAGAACTCCCGCCACGTACTCCGGCCTTAGGCACTTCGGGAATATTCTTATGCACCAACATATCAAATTTCCTAGAGCCCCGAAATCCCAAAGTCCCAGACTTCCTTGCCACATACTTTGGCCTTCGACACTTCAGGATGTTCTCACCCCTTCTGCCTTATTTTTCCCAGAGTAGGACTTCGTCGAAGTACTTACACTATCCTTCCACTAGTTGATTGGAATGTCAAGAAAGGTTCCCAACGGATCCTCAGATCAACGGATCATATTGCTCCCTAATTATTCCCTATGATCCAACAGTTGGTGGGATTTCTCCACTTAGGGGATTCACAAGTTTGCGACCCTTACTTTTCGTAACCCTCTAATTCCCCGAAGGGTTACCTGTTGAAGGGGTCATAAAGTGGGAATGGCATATTACTATCAGTTAATGATACCACTTATGTTGTCATTCCACTATACTCTATCTAATGGTCGAGAAGGGTCTTGAAGGATCCTTAGATCTATGGCCCACGCTACTTTGCAACTTCGGCATCCGGGGATTTTGGTTGTTTAACACCTTTTTACTCCCAGAGTGGGTCAATGTCGAATGACCATAGAACTAACCAATCCAATCAATGGTTAAGGTTGATTTCTCGATCTAACAGTTGAGAGATGTCCCGAAGGATTCTCAGATAAACAACTCACGTTACTTCACAAGTTCGACGTTAGGGATTTATGTTTGCTTCAAATTCTTTTACGCCCAGAGTGGTCAATGTCGAATGAACATGGCTCGCATCCGACGGTCAGGAAGGCTCCCAAAGATCCTTATATCTATGGCTCATGTTACTTCGTGACTAAAGATATGGTTAGGGATTAACAATAAATCAAATCCCATGGCAACAAATAGAGAACCACCAGTTATTGGTCCATCGTCCGGTCATTGTTTTGACTAGTTGCCTTTGGCTAGATTTGGATGTTATGAGGTTCCAACATCCCAGAACTCTGGACCTTCGAATTCCCAAAGTATGGAAGTATTAGCTCCATTTTTGTGTAGCATAGGGTTCCAGGTTCCTAGTCATATGGAGCTTTGGCAAGCCCCGAGGGCTACACTCTCAAATCTTATCCGAGATTTGGTTAAGGTCGCAGACTTGATCCCGCAGTCACTAAGGAGAATGGTTTAAAGGAATCTCCTTTCACTTCAGGATCTCAATTATGTAATAGTACAACGGTAGTTCTAAGGGATTAATAGGTTTGGATTTATCCCATAGAGTCTGTCCCAACTCTATATTTCTAGATTTGGTCCCTGGATAGTCCCTTGACGGACCTTCCAACCAACACAAGAGGCAAAGTCCTATGTTCCCAAATTCACTTTAAACTCATTACTAACAATTCTCCTTCTCTAAAAAAAGTTATGTAGAAAGCCATCTGTAGGATATGATATTCAAGATTTACTTCAAATTTCCCCATGTCGCTAGGCCATCAAAGTCACAAATTCTATCGTTAATCATGCAATGCACATCTCTAACACAGTCACAGACATCCAATCACACATTTCAGTTCAATTACATAGAATATGTGAAATACTTATATGTATTGTAAGTTATAGCTACCAAACTGACTCTGGGTGTTCGTCTTTCCATCCAACCATAAGTTTTGCATGCTCAGTCACTTCAGCTATAGGCCACCCCTGTTCCAAGCCATGATACCACCAAATAATTCTCTACACTCCCTTGTCCATTCTCTCACAGTATATTTCTTCCTTCGAGTCCCAATATCTCCTCGAGTTCTTCTTCTATGCATATCACAATTGCACACTATTTCCTACATCCTTTAAGGTTGTGCTTCTAGGCATCCTCTCTTGCATACACTCATATGTTCTCTCTTCTATCTCCTCATGCGTCTCTTGCACAAAATATGGAATGTTCTCAACCTGCCTGCTTCCTTCTGTCATAAGTAAATGCGGTTCAACCTCGGGGGTTGTGGAATGGTATGTTTGGTATCTTTTGTTAACATATTTTTGTTGTCTTATCCAGGCCCTCCACACTTCCATTCATTGAGGTGGTTGGTTTCTCAACCACCAGTCCTTTTCTTATTAACCAAATTCTTCCTTGGGATCAGGTTAAGGCTTATTATTCCAAATCAAATATTTCAAGAAGGAGGATTGGGTCATCTTAGGATGATGAACCCCTCTCTAGGTTCCCTCACTTATTCCCCTAGTGGCATCATGGGCAATCCTCAAGGCTTCACCCCCAAAGTAAGTTATTAGAAATCTACACAATAATACATTTACATTGTTCTCATTCCATGGAATGGTAATCATAAGTAATGACTAATTAAAAGTTGGGGGAAACAGGGGTATTACAATCCCCTCCCCCTTCAAAGGAATGTCGTCCTCGATGTTCTTTCTCAGTAAAATCTATCATGCCTTTGTCATTCAGTTCCTTCATAATTACCTTCTTCTTTTCCCTCATAGTCTAGTCCTTTTCCAAATCCTCGACATTCATCATATGCCTACAACATTTATAACAACAAGCATGTCAACTCACAATTTTGTGCATAACTATTTTATTATTGTTCATAATTTAAGAGGAAATTTTCATTATCTAGCATAATAATTTTCTATGCAGTTCATGGATCTGCATCCATATGGTTGTCTCATTAACTTGGCTCGCTTTTTTCTTTGTCATACCCCTTGTGTGCATGATTCCAATCAATAATTTACAAGAATTATCAAAGTCTCATCTTCCTTGTGGTCACTCACCCTCCAAGCCCAGGCTCAGGCATCCCCTTCTTTGCTATACATCCCCTCGAGCGACCCATCTTTCCTTGCCAAGTTTTTCTCTCACAAGAAGAGTTCTATAAACTTCATCGAGTATTACAGTCGAGGTGTCCCTCAGACTTTATTTTTCGAGGTGTTCCTCTGTCCTGTGTTACCACAACACAACATAATCTAGGGAGATCAAGACTTATCACAAAGTTCTCATGTCACAAACAATAGCCTTTTTCATGCTTTCCAACTTTGATATCCTTCATATGTCCTCCCTAAACACATAATTTTCATATCACTTGCATCATATGTACACATAAATCTATGAGATGTTATCATCAATTCCAATTCATAATTTTCTTGCAAATCTATCACCCACAGATTTCCAAATCCCACATTTTATTTTCAGATCTGCTCCACATGGGAACAAGATCTACAAGTATGGGATTTTCCTTCCCATGGAAGTTTGGTTCAGTAGGAGATTGGTCTTCCTTGTGTGCTTACAGCACTGCCATATCCAAGACCCTTCTTCCTGCAATTTCAACTTCAATCAGCCAAACAAATTGTTAGATCTCATGCACATTATATTTTCATTGCACAGTTACAGTGGTTCATAAACAATTTCAAAACTGTGCATACTAAAAATCAAATCCATTTACTCAAAAAGGAATTACCATTCCTTAAACATGTTTTAGTTTAGCATACCAAGACCTTTTAACATGCAATCAAACATCAAATGAATGTAATCAATGTGCCATTGTCCATGGTCACATTCACACACAATGCACCCTTGGATTGATTTTCAGATTGTTGCTTTTTACATTAGGCAATTTTACTTTGTGGGTTGGAACTCAACCAACCTTTTACCACATGGTCCCTTTATACATATTTATTTTTATAGTAGGACTATGTTTTCCCTGCTTCATCTTATCATGATCTCAAATCAGCATATATGAAATTGAAAGTTTCACATGAATGCATTTAAGGATTATTCCCTCTTTGGTAACCAAGTTTCCAACACTCATGGTCACCCAAATTCACTTTTCTTAACACCTTTACAATTCAGGTAGAGTATTGGTAGTTCCTCCTTCCTTAATGGGAAATCTATTTTCTTCCCTCTTATACAAGAATTCATTTTATCTATGCATTCAATTCAATGTAATGCATATGAGCACTTTTGTTCCCAATCACTCTTGATTGATCAATGTACCCATGACACTACTTATTCATGAATTTTATTGCAAGGATTCTAGATCATCCTTGATTGCCAAAGGTTCATACCTCTATCATTAATATTATCTTCTTTATTGAATCATACCCTACTTGGGTACCAATGGCATACAAAAACCACTCAAAATTATCTCCATACCATTTATATAATAAAATAATTCAGAGGGGACTCTTACCAAATCCATTCATACCTTATTCCACATAGGCATGAACACTTTTATACATTTTATGGATGCCAATACCCTCGCTAATATTACCTCACCAGTGGTGCTTTATGAATATTTTTAAAGTCCTTTCAACAAATCTTAACAACAACCTTCTCGTATTCATCCTTTGTTTGAGGTTGTCCATCACTGGTAATTGTCTTTCCCAACAACTCCAATTTCTTTCTACACATCCCTGGACTTTCATTCCAGCTAAGTTATTTTCCAAGGCCTCACTACCTTTACTTAACATGGAATAACCAATCATATTCATTCAAACATACTTATTTATTTATTTTCCTTTGCTTTCACAGTTGTTCCTTTTTTAGATTCATAACTTTGTTAAGCAAATCATATTTTAACGTGAGAAAAGTATTCCTCCTTTTCTCCTTCTTTTCTTATGCAATATACTCCCTATTGGGATCTACCTCCTCTTTTCCTTGAGCAATATTGGTTAGGTTCACCTTAACCGTCTTGGATAAATCAACATGCTACACAACAAGCTTTTTTTTCATAATTAACTATGAACCTGTGAATTCTACAAATTACCATTTAGTTATCAGAATGTTCAATGTTAATTTGTTAGTTTTTTATTCTTGCAGCCCAATACCCAATTCTCAGCAGTCATTATGGTTGTGACTTTGTTCTCCTAACAAAGTCTTTACATAGTTCCTCCACAGGGAAATTCTTCAGTATGCAACTTCATTATTGCATATCCATCACTATTTATGATGGCCTCAGCCTTGAGTTGATTTCATCTTTATCATTTCATTTTTTTACCAAATATTCCATAAGGAATATAAAATTGCATTCTTATGATGGATTCTGAATTACATATACACATTATCCCATTGTGCTTTCATACACAGTGTTCTTACTACCTACTTCAACATATTGTGTGTCTACTATAGGAACAATTATAGTTGTCTTTTCTGTATCTATTTAAATTTAGTTAGTTCATGATTGTTCATGACCATTTACATCCAACCTTTAAAATCTTGATCAGGTTGTCTTTTATCATGACAACGGAGCATCCCTACTCATTTACTCCTTCATCAATTTATACTAGCCTTTCCTGAGGGAATGGAACACATTCCCCTCAAGATATCATTCAAAACAAAACTTTCATGACTCTTCATAATAGAGTTAGCTATGCATTCACGGTATTCATTCAATCTTAGCAAGTGCAATTATTACCATACATTTCACTCATTTAGGAAGTCACATTGTGCCTTTAGTATACATATACTCATACATCATACATGTGTATCACTTGCACATTTAATATCATGCATTCATATATATTTGGTCTTAATATCATTCTTCATATCAATCAACCTTACAATGAATTAAATCCATGCACTCAAGCGTATACAATCATAGCTAAACATTCATCATGCAAGATCATTGCTTGCACCTTTTCCATGTCATTCATACACATGGACATATCATAATTCTAGATCCTTCTCCCAAGGATCTCACTGCCATTATTATGACAAGTCTCATAGAGATATTCAACACTGAGCTTCCCTCTCTGATGAGAACTTACATTCATTCACATGATATCTACATGGAAAGTTTAATAAACATAATCATAACCATATCCCCCTTTCCATATGACAACAACCAACAAGAAGGCATTCTTTCCTCAACTATTATAAAAATATTTAACAACTCATAAATACCATCTGGGAAATTTCAATAGTGCCCAAGGAAAAAAGACAACTTATCAAGCTTCTTTTTCATGACTCAAACCATTTTTGTTAACAAACCTTTTTATCAATGGAATCATTTTATAGATTCCATCTCACTACTACTTGAGCATACCAATTCATACCTATATTAATACCATCCACCTCTGGTTGTCAACCTGACCCATTGGTCATCTAGAAGTGCTCCAACACTTCCTTCGCCACATTCAAGATCAACATTTCATTAACCACTTCACTTCATCCTCATAAGGTAATATGTAATCAACATCATCATCATTTCACTTATGTTTCTATAGTCAGATCATCACTAACCATATGATCGATGAAATCACCTTATTTTACATCCAAGGACGGACCATAGTAAGTATATATATGAATGCAGTTTATATGCATGCTCAATATTTGCCATGTTCATTTCATCATATCCTCGTTCACCAATAATTTTACTCATTCTTGCAGTGCAGATGTATTCCACTTGATTACCTCTTGCATTCTCGTGCTTAGCCACACCCTTTAAGTTAATAGGGATACACACTCCCTTAGCACAACCATGAGCTTTTGAACTTGCTCATGTCACTTCATTGCTTTATTTATGAAGGTTGTTATTAGTCTATAGGGATCATTTTTACTTGCTTAACCAGGTTATTCCAACAACAATTTTCATTCATTATAGGTCAGGTAAATTGACCTTACGATTTCCATCAATCCCCTAGTCATGAGGGGTTATACATACGGGATTTAATGTTTTTTATTAAAGAAGCAATTTAGTATTGTCAGGGGTTCTATCACTTCATGTTAAATTCCTCTAACCATGAGGAATTTTTTTGTAAGGGTCTTAGCCCTCAAATAAACAACCATTATAGTTGCTAGGGGCCCTGAATTCCCACACTTGTAGGAAACCTTGCAACCTATTCATCCATTCACATATAATTCTTACTATTAGTTCCTATTAGCATCATTCCACTTCTATAGGAGTAGTTATCATTCTTCCAAAGTAGCAATATTCTCCCTCTACTGCACATCCACCTGGAACTTTTATGTTGTAAGACTTTTCCAAAAGGAAACCTCAACCAAGGGGCTTGTGCAAATAACAGTTAAACTTCTCCGACGCAGGGAAAATTTTCTAACAGACTTGTCTTTGCCTTGTTATACTAGTCATGTGGTTGATTTCTGGCCCATCCAGGCCTTGTGTTTAAATCTTTCCCTGATAGATAGGGTAGGGCAGGGTTCCCTCCCCCTTAAATGTTTTCTAATAAAAATTTAATCGACTCTTCCATAAGCCTATGCAGGCCAAGTGTTGTTTCCTACTTTGATACAAATTTGTCACACAACTGACCCCTTAAGTACCCTTTTAAGGGATGGGGTGTAAAAAAACATTCCTTCCTACATCTTCTATGAGTTCCTAGAATAAGGGAACCATTTCCTTCTTCTTTCCAAGAGCTTTCCAACAACTAAAAACTCGTCTAAAATTGAGTCATGGTTCGAAATTTATGCCCTTCCAAAGTTTTCGGGGGATCATTGATCAATGCCCACCCCCTTAACCACATGGAATCCACATGGCTTCACTTCTCTCATACCATCCAACATGGCACTTTCATGACCCCAATCGTCATCCTCTGGAAATGACGTGACCGTGGAAGGAGGGTTTACATGGAACATCCCCCGGGTCTTCATGAATATCAAGCCTTCGACTCTTCGCTATTCTTGTACAATTCTACAACATCCTCAGATCTCTAAAGTATCAGAGTCTCTTTCCACTCCATAATATATGATGGAGCTCTATCCACCGATTTATCTAATGGTTAATATTTACCTGCACTTAACACATATCTTGGACTTGATGAGAGGGGTGGGGCTCCCACACCTAATTCGCATCCAATCCCACATTTCCATGTGTAACTATCCATATAGGCCATATCACCATGGCACGCGTGGGCTCATCCTATCGGAGTTGGACACTACAGAAAGGGAACTTTGGTGCTTCGTCACTTCGGCGTTCAACACACCTTCCTACATCCTCGAGTTTTTTCGGAGTTTCGAAGTTATAGATCTCCAGCCTTCAGCGCTTCAGCAATATTCTTATGCACCAACATGTCAAATCTCCCAGAGCCTAGAAGTCTCAAAGTCCCAGAATTTATTTCCATGTACTTCATCCTTTGGTGCTTCAGGATGTTCTCACCCCTCATGCCTTATATTTCCCAAAGTAGGACTTTGTCAAAGTGCTTATGCTATCCTTCCACTAGTTGATAGGAAGGTCAAGAAAGGTTCACAACGGATCCTCATATCAATGACTCATATCGCTCCTAAGATCTTCCCTGCGATCCAATGGTTGGATTGATTTCACCACTTTGGGGATTCGCAAGTTCTTGACCCTTACCTTTCTTAACCCTCCAATTCCCTGAAGGGTTACTTGCCAAAGGGGTCATGAAGTGGGAATGACAGCTTGCTACTAGTTAATGATATTGCTTACTTTTTCCTTGCACTACAATCAATCTAAAAGTTGAGAAGGGTCCTGAAGGATCCTTAGATCTATAGTCCAAACTAGTTCACAACTTCGACATTCGAGGACTCTGGTCATTTAACACATTTTTACTCTCGGAGTGGGTCAACATTGAATGACCATAGGACTCACCAATCCAATCAATGGTTATGGATGATTGCTTGATATAAGAGTGGAGAGAGATATCGAAGGATTATCAGATCAACGACTTGCATTACTTTGTGAGTTCGGCGTTCGATATTTCTGATCGCTTCAAACTCTTTTACGCTCGAAGTGGGTCAATGTCGAATGATCGTGGCTCGCATCCGATAGTCGTGAAGGCTTCCAAAGATCCTTATATCTACAGCTCGTGTTACTTCATTATTGAAGATCTGGTCAAGGGTTAACAATAAAGTGGATCCCATGGAAAGAGATAGAGAACCACCAGTTACCGGTCAATCATTCGGTCATCGTTTCGACCGATTTCCTTCGACGATATTTGGATGTTATGAGTTTCACATCATGGAACTCCTATGATCCAGATTATTTTCGGCATGAAATGAGAGTGGAGATATAATAAAGAAATGTACAGAGATATATCACATATCCAATAATATAACAGATATTTATCAGAGATATAACCATAAACATAGAGATACAGTAATACACAATTTCTATTAATGAGTGAAATGTACAAACTGTAGAAATACAGAGTGAAAGACTCGCTAGAATGGTGGCAACTTGTCTTTGAGAAGAGATGTGACATATGCTCACATTCGTAAGAAGATAATTGTTACAATGAGGCTCTAAAGGCATTTTTAACATAAATAAAATCCAAAACCCTAACCCCGGAAGATGAAAAGCCAACAGTTTTGTGGACCTCGGTTTGGGTAGTTTGGTGTATCAACTTCCCGGGGGAGTAACTTTGGCATACGATCTTCGTTTGGGGCGCATGATAGCTCGTTGGAAAGGTATCGATAAGAATATTCATTTAGGGGGATAAAATAGAGCCTTTGGCTATTATTGAGGTTCATGTTCATGAAAAATAATCATTTAGACGCTCAAAGTGGCCCCGGAAGTTTAGGACCTGATAAACTGCTAAAAATAGTAAGTTGCCAAAAAATTGTTTTGAGCAGTTAGAATAGGTGGGTGGCTATCGATATCCACCTAGAAAAATCCTCCCTACTTAGGAATAAATTTTCTCCATTGCATTGAGTTCTCAGGGGAGAGGGGAAAGCATTTGTTGAATCTTAATCTCAGTGAGTTGTTTGCCTTGTTGGAGAAGTTGTCTTTCTTGGTTTGTGGGAGGTTGTCAAGAACCTCATGACATGACTGTGTGTAAAAGGAATATTTTTTATTTGCTTCAATCTTGTCAACCTACATCCTATGGATAGAAGGTTCTTGGACTGAGTCTGCAGTGGTTGCAGTGTCCTTATGTTCACCTTTTGAACAGATTGTGAAGAAGTTGAATTTTGTAGTATGAGATACTACCTTGCGGCACTATTAAGGTGGGAAAGTAGTCGGAACTACCTCTGGTATCCTGTAGAGATGACCCCCCAGATAAACAATGAAACTACGGGATTGAGACTCATAAATAGTATGGCACTTCCACATATATGGTTGGCCCAAAAGAACGTCATAGACATCCAGCAGGGAAACATCACATAATACCTCATCCTTGAAGGCTTGGATGACGTATGAAAATCGACATCGTTGGATGACACAGAGATCTCATCCCTGGAGAAGCCACCCGATGTTGTATGGTTGCGAGTGTGGTGTTGTTGACAATCCCAACTTCTTGATGACCTCTGCTAAGATGAAGTTCTTCTAGCTTCCACTATCAACAATAAAATGCAGTGGGCTCCCCTTCACCCACATCTATGAATGAAAAAGGCACTCCCCCTCTTTAGGATCTATTGGTTCTTTTGGTTGAATTGTTGCGGTCATGACAGTAGTAGTGGGGTCTGCATTGATGATATGTATTTTCCCATCATTTTTTGAATCATATTTTGAATCAGGGTTCAGTGCCTTTTCTTTGATATTGGCCACCAATGATTGTTTTGAGGGACATTCACCAGTGTTGTGCTAGGGGAATTTATGAAAATCACACCACTTTCCAGTGTCCTCCTTCGACTTTCCATGACCCTTCTTTTCTTATGGCTTAGACTAGTTTTAGGGAGGCTATTTGTTAGGGTCGTCTTTATCATAATTTGGTTGTTGCAAATTTTCAAACCTGAACTCACGTTTGTTCTGGTGGTTAAATTTATGCTTGATTTTGACAGCTTATTGATAGGCATCTCTCAATGATGATATGTACAGAAACCCCATTTCAGTTTGGATGTACTTGTGTAGAGCCCAACGGTATTTCAGAACCAAATGTCGCTCAGAATCTTTGATACCCATATTGGTGCACAAGGTATGGAAGGTATTGGTAAACTTTGAGATTGCTTGGCCCCTCTCTTGATGCAACGTGGTCCATCTCATGTACTGGTCATCATAGTTACCAACAGGGTAATATTGTTCCTTGACTGCATCGAAAAAAAATTCCCAAGTGGGCTCGGCCCCATATATTCCAGACTCCCCTGTGGAAATTTTCTCCCGATAACTTTCCCACCAATGTTTGACATGGGGGAGAGCCTTAAGGAGTGTGAAGGTGATATTTTCCCTATCGAAAAAAATTGTGAACAAAGAAATAACCTTCTAGAAGATTTAACCATTTTTATAGGGCATCTTCATCTATCTGACCTTCAAATATGGGAATATAAAAATTAACATGTACCTTGAAAGGAGAGGTGCCTCCAAAATGGTCGCTTGATGAAGACGTACCTCCTCTTATTGGTAGGTGTTGAAGGATGTGAGAAAAATCCTCCATCATTTCGTCCATCTGTCGTGTGAGAGTTTTCTCAAGCAACAGATTAATAGAATCTTTTTCTCCATCGTTTTTCTTTTATTCCACCATGGAATGTTTCTTTGGTGTGTGAGAGCAATTTTCCTCAAGAGATACAAGATCGAGACCCAACTTGCTATACTTGGACCTTGTCGGGGACATGCACTGAAAAAATGATCAAGAGTATCATGCTCTAACACCACTGATCCAGATTATTTTCGGCACGAAATGAGAGCGGAGATATGATAAATAAATGTACAGAGACATATCAGATATCCAATAATATAACAGATATTTCTCAAAGATATAACCATAAACACAAAGATACAGTAATACACAATTTCTATTAATGAGCAAAATGTACAAAATGTAGAAATATAGAGTGAAAGACTCGCTAGAATGGTGGCAACTTATCTCTGAGAAGAAATATGACGGCTACTCACATTCACAAGAATATGATTGTTACAATGAGGCTTTAAAGGCCTTTTTAACATAAAGAAAATCCAAAACCCTAACCCCAGAAGATGAAAATCCAATAGTTTTGTGGACTCTGTTTTGGGTAGTTTGGTGTATCAACTTCCCAGGGGCGTAACTTTGGCATATGATCTCTATTTGGGGTGCACGATAGCTAGTTGGAAAGGTATTGACAAAGAGATTCATTTAGGGTGATCAATCAGAGCCTTTGAATATCATTTAGGTGTCATATCGCAAAAAATCATCATTTAGACCCTCAAAGTGTCCCTAGAAGTTTAGGACCTGATAAACTACTAAAAATAGTAAGTTTCCAAAAAATTGTTTTGATCTAGTTGGAATAGGTGAGTGGCCATCGATATCCACCTAGATCATCTAGAACTCCGAAGTCTCGAAGTCTGAAACGATTAGCTCCCTTTTTGTGTAGCACAAGATGATAGGGTCCTAGTCATATGGAGTTTTGTCAAGCCCCGAGCGCTACACTCTCAAATATTATATGAGATTTGGTTAAGGTCGTGGAATTGAGCGCGCGGTTATTAGGGAGAATGGTTTGAAGGAAGTGCCTTTCAATTCAAAATCCCAAACCTATAATAGGAAAATGGTAGTTCTAAGGGATTAACAGGTTCTGAGTTATCTCATAGAGTGTGTCCTAACTCTATATTTCCATATTTGATCCTTGGATAGTCCCTTGATGGACCTTCCAAACAACACAAGAGGAAAATTCCTATCCTCCCAAATTCACTTAAAAATCATTACTAACAATTCTCCTTCTCTAAACACAGGTAAGAAGAAATCCATCTACAGGATATTATATTCAATATTTACTTCAAAGTTCCCCAAGCCATTAGGCCATCAGAGTCAAAAATTCTACCAGTAATCATGCAATGCATAGCTATAACACAATCACAGACATCCAATCACACATTTCGGTTCAATTACACAAATTATGTGAAATACTTATCTATATTGTAAGTTAGAGATACCAAACTCACTGTGGGTTTTTTCATTTCCACTCAACCATAGGCTTTGCATTCTTAGTCACTTTGGTTGCATACCACCCCCTTTCCAAGCCATGATACCACCAGGGAATCCTCTACACTCCCTCATTCATTCTCTCGCGGTATATTTCTTCCTTCGATGCTCTAAATCTCCTCGAGTTATTCTTTTGTGCATATCTTGATTGCACACTCTTTCCTCCTTCCTTTGAGGTCATTCTTATGGGAATACTCTCTTTCACACACTCATATGTTCTTTCTTCTATCTCTTCGTGTGTCTCCTGCATGAAATATGGAATTTTGTCAACCTGTATGCTTCCTTGTTCCAGAAGGAAACTTGGGTCAACCTCTGGGGTTGTGGAATGGTATGTTGGGTACCTTTTGTTGACATCTTTTTTTTGTCTATTCCAGGCCCTCTATGCTTCCATTCATTGGGGTGGTTGGTTTCTTAACCACTAGTCCTTTTCTTATTAATTGAATTCTTCCTTGGGATCAGGATAAGGCTTATTATTTAAAATCAAATATTTTGGCAAGGAGGATTGGATCATCTTAGTATGATGAACCCCTCTCTATGTTCCCTCTCTTTTTCCTCTAATGGTATCATGGCCAGTACTCAAGGCTTCACCCCCACATTCAATTTTTGGAAATATACACAATAATACATTTACATTGTTCTCATGCCATGGCATGGTAATCATAAGTAATGATTAATTACAATTTGGGGGGAATAGGGGTATTACATCCAAACACTATTGTACATACATTCAGTGGTACTACGTCAAATTCTACTTCATCTCTAAAATAAGTACTTACATCAAATTTAATATTGCACTATTGTGTTACCTTGATGTGTTCATCCTTGTTTACCCATCCCAGTGGATAGGGGCTAGGATGATCATGAACCTACAATCCAATATTTTTTACGAGATCTAGTGCTATGATATTATCCTATGAATCAGAGTCAAACAAAGCATCTATATTGGTCTTATTGACCTGAATCTTGATGTGGAAGAGCTTGGAAATAGGTCAAAATTGGGATTTCCCAAGTGCACAATTTATGCTTCTAAAGTGAGAAAATAAAATTTAGGATTCTAAAGTGTATCAATATCAGATTCCAAAATTGAAAAATTAGATTTAAAAAGTGCAAAATAAAAGTCCAAAATGAAAAATCAAATTCCAAAAATGTGCAAAAATCAAAGTTCAAAAATACAATATCAGATTCTAAAAATGCAAATATTGAATCCGATTTTGGAATTTTGGAATTTGATATTAGCAATTTCAAACAGAATTGTGTACTTTAAAAACCTAAGTTTTGCACTTAATTTTCAAGAGCATTTTATGTATTTCATTCAAATAATTTAAAACGGGTTACACATCATTAATATTTCATTCAAATCTTTATATTAATATACATTTTTTCAGTGTCACATAGTTTAGTTTTCTTGGATTTTCCCACAAGAATTTGTTTCTAAAATCCTAAATACCATTAAATTAAATGTTTCAAATCATTCATCTAAACTAATAAATATCAAGCACAATTTCATAATTGAATTTGTCATTATTGTGTTTTTCATAAATCCCACTATATTTTGATGGAAAAATACTTCAACACCATAAAATATAACATTTAATACATAACGTCCATATCTATTGGATTTATATAATTAGATTTTCAAATAAATACTTATATTGGTTTTCATTAATTAATTTTTGTTCATATGGAAGTATTATAAAAAGACTAAAAGTACTATTTAATTTAACAAACATAACTAAGTATTGAAAAAAATATATTATCAACCATATCGGTGGCACAAAAATTGTTAGACTAGAGTCCTCTTCAGGTTACCAACAAAAAGGGTATCGATGTAGTCTAGTGCACTGGCATTTTCATCTTCCCAAAAAGAAAGAAGTCTCACCCGAAGCGGAACCGAGACAAGAGAATTTACGGAAGGGTAAGAAGAATACTTATACAGATCTACAACATATCAAGATTATTACCATTCTTGTGCAATATAGATTATCCATATCAGATTCTTTAACACCTCATAACCCAAGAGAAAATATTTGCGTAGAACATCATAAATGAATAAATAAACATAATGCATAACATATAGAACATAATATCATTCTATGGACACAGAAATCATTATAAACAGGGGTCTTCTTTTAGAATTTGATCTCCATCAACATTCTACTATACCATAGGCCTTACTAAAAATACATGCGCATCTTATATCAGTCATATACAAGTTCATACTAGAGAGGACCAACAAGTACATTTCAAAACAGTTCCAGACCAGATCGTATTATGTCTAGTCCCTTGCCCTTACTACCTCTACAGTGATATAGGAATAGTTCTCCTTACATTCCTAAGATGGCAAAAAAACCGAGTTCTTACTATGAAACCTCTACTCTCATTACCCAACCTGATTACAATACAATCCCTTTTTCCTGATTGAGAACCTGCGTCCTCTCTTCTCTTCTTGATTTTGTTTCAACTGCTCCTCCCAAAACTAATCGTATGTTGGCCTCCAACCATTTTATGTTCCAACACCTTTCTATTATGCGCTCTCTTTCTCATCCTTCTTTTCCTTCCTTTGCTTGGTTTTTTGACTCCATGGTAGCTTGTGCAACTTCTATTCATCAAAACAAAGGGCCCAACAGGCCCTGACCACAATCCATGACTCACACCAACTCGAGACTATATTTTGTTCTTCTATGGTCTCTGATTTGGCATGTGATCCTTTTGTGGATTTTATTTCTTCTTCTAGCTTTCTTCCATCCATGACTCAATATTTTTATTCCTTGGCTCCTTCAAATGAAGGGCCCAACTTTGACACTAGTTCCAGGGCTTTCTCCCTGATCTCCTGAAAATGTTCAATTGTGTCTTGCCGCTTCCTGACAAGAAAAGAGGCTTCTCTACAAATTGTTTAGTTGCATTGGTGTTGAACTCCTTTGTCTTTGATGCGATAAGAGAATTCCATTCTGCATCTTCTAATGTCTCTACCTGGTGCATCTATAGGTATGTAGTTTGTACTACTGGCCAAAAATATCTTAATTCCTTCTTGGCCATTGTTTGAGCTTCAAACAGGGATTTCAAAGTGTTCTCGGCTTTCTTTATTTCCTCAAATTTTTTGTGTTGCTCCAGAGGATCATGTTCTTTGGAAGCTTCTTCATTAAGGGTTTGGATTTATGTGCATAAGTCTTCCAATGCTTGGTTGCGTCGAGTTATTACACCCATCCAATCATTGACTTCCTTGAAGATGTTAGTTCACTTAGCGGTCTTTTTATGTAACACGTCTTTGGCGTCGTTTCCTTCCTGGAAAACCCTTTCCAGTTGTTGTTGGAGTTCTTTGAGTTGTTCCTTAGCCTTCAACTTCATTCCCTCCAACTTCTATTGGAGGTCCTCTTCTCGATTGGACATCACCTCCTATGCTTCCTGGAATAATTCGAGTTGCGTGTATGGCTCTTCAGTTACGTTGTACTCTGGCAGTTGAGGTGTTGCTTTCCTAAAAATCATCTAGACCTCTGTTCAATTTTCCTTCATTTTCTCCATTTTCTACTCTGCATGGAATTTTAAATATTCCTCGTGTTTTTTTTGTTTGTTCCATCATCCCTTCCTATATCCAAAATTCGGCTTGCTTTTCATATTTTTGAATCCATTGCTCCAAGTGATTAGTAGAGGCTCTGATCAAGCATACTAGTTGCAGTGTCAGAAACTGAGCTAGCTCACTGGATCTGATTGTAGCTTCCAGCGGGAGTCTAATTTGAAGTGGAATCCCATTGTCCATGGATTGTTCTGAGGTTGTCTTAACCTCTTCTTCTCCCTAGGATGGTCCCTGCAACTACCAGGTCAATTTTTCCTTCATGGATAGCGAAAGTAAAGGGATAACTTTCATCTGCGCCAGGCAGAGCTGTAATAGTTCTGATCATTGTTGCGGATCTTGGAGTAGTGGATCTAACATTTCTTTCAATGATAGTGTGATCTATCATGAATGAGTCTCATGCGGTGTGTTATGGTCCTAACCCACACATAGGTAGATCAATGTATTCGGATGTAATAAAGGTCAATATTAATAAGGCCTTTCAATAAAATAGAATAAGGTGGATATAAGAAGACCTAATAGAAGCTTCTGCTTCTAGAAGGATCTTCCTCTATATGCTTCTCTTAATCGACATATTTAGTATAAATAAGGGTCGAGGGTATGAAAACCCTAGCTTGGAGATTATTGTAACAGAGCGTTGCTCGACTAGAGGTTGCCCCCTCGAAGAGGCCTGTGAACATTGCTTTCTGAATCAAAGTGCTATTTCAGTTGTTGTTCTCATATTATTTCTTTGTTATTGTGGAGATTATGTTGGTTATATTACTGTTATTCTGCCATTTCTAGCATTTTATTTATGTTCTTCGTTTTTATTATATCTGGTATCTTGCAAGTGGTATCAGAGCACTTTCCTTGGCAGAAATTGTGGGTATTTCTTTTCAAGGTAGAGACGTATTCCGGCATCTTTAAGCCACAGAGATCTGTCGTTATGCGCATAAACCTGCGGTTGAGGTATTCATACATGCAGGAAATACAAGTGGTTCTTAAGAGAACATATGTTGGCCACCCTTGTAACCCCTGTTGGTACCCCTTCAAGTGGTAGTGCATCAGACAGCACCTATGTATGGATCGACCTAGATTTCCTAAATCCCTCTTTAGATAAACCTATCGGCCACCGGACTGCTATAGTGTCACCGAGAACAGCACTCGGGAAGATACTCTCTAGTACCTGGGTAGTCGAGTAGCACAGCTAAGGGTACGGTCTATCCTCCTTAGTTACTTCCCTGAGATATTGGGCCGAGTACTACTATTGGACCCCGCACGTATATCAGAGAGCTATAGCACAGGGAAAACCCTTGTCTGTAGAACCCTTGAATACCTAACCCTTGGGGAACATAAACATAAACAAATTAAACTGGCCAGATCTATTGTCATGCAACTGTGTTCGAGTTGCCAAGTAAATACACATTTATTTCTGGTTAAGAATTTGGGGATTTCAGCACTGCAACATTCTTCAGACCGAAGTATAACCCCGCAGTTGTTAAAAAAAAAAAGTCTGGCAATTTTTTCACCATTATTTGAGACCTATTCCATTAGATTCATCTCTTCTCCCTTATCACATTCATCCATATCATTTTTCTGCAAAAATATCTGACCTCGCCCGCTCCCTTTTCAGTTCACCCATCCTCATGGCCCATACCCGTAGCCAGGAACTAGAATCTCGCTTCAACACCTTGCAATCTAGTTTCCTCGAGACCCAAAAAGAAGTACAACAACTCAGTGCTATTATTGCCTCCCGTGATACATCCATCAATACCACCATAAATGCATCCATGCAATCTGCAATGGCGGAAGTCAAACAAGAACTGACCACCCAGCTTGAATCTGTCTTTGTA
This sequence comes from Picea engelmannii, assembly GCA_009831015.1. Lineage (NCBI taxonomy): Eukaryota > Viridiplantae > Streptophyta > Pinopsida > Pinales > Pinaceae > Picea > Picea engelmannii. The sequence continues at coordinate 21,269 of ML840266.1, read as the reverse complement.
TCACTCTGCACCAAACTCAAGATCCCTATCGATGACCCTTTTCCTGACGCACATACAAAGACTAAAGGTGAAACTTCTTCCCATTCACATACCTTTCAGCCCCATCACTTTCAATGGGACATACGCCTTCCGCGGGTGGATGTAACCAAATTTGATGGCTCGGACCCCACTAGTTGGGTCACCCAAATGGAACATTATTTCTCTCTCTACAACATTACAGATGACTTGGCCAAACTCTGGTATGGTGTTCTCCATCTAGATCAAGAACACTGGCAATGGTGGCAATCGAGAAAAACTTCCCGTCAAGGGTATATTGCTTGGACCCAATTTGTGACTGAGTTTTATGAACGCTTTGACACTGACACCAACCATTTGGGCCGTTTGACAAAATTGAAACAATCAGGAACAGTAGAAGACTTCATAGCTGCATTTGAGCACCTGGCTTTTCGAACAGAGGGCATGACTGATGCTTTCTTTCGAGAGTGTTTTATCAGTGGCCTCAAGGAGGAGATTCGGGCCCATGTCCTCATGGCTCGACCTGCGAGTTCGGTGGAGGCTACTAAAAAAGATAAAGAAGCACAACAAATTGTTTCCTCTCAAAACTATAAGCCTTCCTTTATCCCTCGCCCTAAACCAGTAAACCCCACTACTCCCTCTGCCCCATTAAAGATCCAAAAATTAACCAGGGCTGAAATGGTTGAACGCCAACTCAAAGGCCTCTGTTATAATTATTATGACAAATATTTCCTGGGCCACAAATGTAAGGAACAAAAGCTTTTTATGGCCATATCTGAGGATATTCCGGAAGAGGATGTTGCAACTCCCCTTGTGCCCGAGTCACCAGAAATCACTGATATAAACCCTCCCTCCAACCCTCCCTCCAACCCTCCCGAAGTGGAACCGATCATTTCCCTCAATGCTCTCACTAGCTTCTCTGCCCCCCAAACCCTCAATTTAATCGGTTACATCAAGCACCGAAAGGTCATCATTCTGGTTGATAGTGGCAGCACCCACAATTTTATTCATCACCGCATTGCCCAAGAAACCCATTACTACATCCATGTTGTCAACAATTTCCAAATCATGATTGCCAATGGTGGTTCTATGAAATGTGGCGGGCGCTGTGAAAATGTGTGTCTCCAAATCAGTGACTACCACCTAAAATCCCATATGTTTGCTATTGACATGGGCAGTTGTGACATTGTGTTGGGTGTAGACTGGCTAAGAACTTTGGGTCCCATTCTCATGGATTTTCAGAACTTAACCATGCAATTCGACCAAGAAGGCCACCAATATAAATTCCAAGGCATCATTGTTGGTTCACCTGAGGTCATCAGTTCCCATCGCATGGAAAATCTACTCAAAAAAGGTCATTATGGTGTCATTGCCCAACTCCATGTCATACAAGCCACAGAGACACCCCCAGTGCCCCAAGACCTCCAAGCCCTCCTTTCTAAACATCAAATGGTATTTTCCACTCCCTAAGGACTCCCTCCTTCCCGCGGTGTTCATGATCATTCCATTCCCCTTGTCCCAGGAAGCCTTCCCCCCAATATCCATCCATATCGCCACCCTTTTTCACAAAAAAATGAAATTGAGAAAATGGTCCAGGAACTCCTTACTGCAGGCGTCATCCGTCCTAGTACGATCCCTTACTCATCTCCGGTCGTCATGGTACTGAAGAAAGAAGGTTCTTGGAGAATGTGTCCTGACTTCCGTGCTCTCAACAAACTGACCATCAAAGACAAATTTCCCATTCCTGTCATTGATGACCTCCTGGATGAATTGAGTG
>ML840266.1:0-18023 GCA_009831015.1 Picea engelmannii | reverse complement strand
CTCATTTTTGCGCTCTTCACCACCCATTTACTGCATCCACGGTGGCTCAAATTTTCATGGACCAGGTCTTCAAGCTTCATGGCATGCCGCACTCTATTGTTTCTGATCATGACCCAACTTTCACAAGCAATTTTTGGCAAGAAATGTTTAAGCTACAAGGCACACAATTTCATCTCAGCTCAGCTTATCATCCCCAAACGGATGGTCAAATGGAAGTTGTCAACAAGTGTTTGGAAACATATATGAGGTTCTTTGCCTCTGAAAAACAACACCAGTGGGATCAATGGTTAACCCTAGCCGAATGGTGGTACAACACTACATACCATATAGCCACTCGAATGACACCTTTTGAAGCGGTATATGGACAGAAGCCACCTTCAGTTCTCTCATACTTACTAGGTACCTCGAAGGTCCAGGCGGTTGACCAAACACTTACAGTCCAAGAGGATATTCTTCGTACCCTTAAAGAGAACTTGGTCATGGCACAGAATCGCATGAAGCAGCAAGCAGATCAAGGTCGCTCTGAACATCAATTTGCAGAAGGGGATCAAGTGTTTCTGCGACTGCAACCATATAAGAAAACTTCCCTCAAGGCCGAGCATTGTCAAAAGCTAGCGCCCAAATTTTATGGTCCTTACATAGTTCTCAAGCGTGTGGGACAAGTCACATATCAATTAGCTCTACCCAGTTAGTCGAAGCTACATTATGTTTTTCATGTTTCATGCTTGAAGAAGGTGATTGGAACCAGGTGCCAAATTCAAACCAACCTTCCAGAGTTACTTGAAGAAGGATCCATTTGGCTACAGCCAGAAGCAGTTTTGGACCAACGTGAGCATCGACTGTGTTAGAGAACCATCAAGGAAGTGCTAGTACATTGGAAATATATGACTCCAACAGATGCCACTTGGGAACCAGCTACCATTCTGCAGCAGTTTCCACATCTCAAGCCTTGAGGACAAGGTTATTTTTAAGGGGGCGGACATGTTAAGGTCCTAACCCGCACATAGGTAGATCAATGTATTCGGATGTAATAAAGGTCAATATTAATAAGGTATTTCAATAAAATAGAATAAGGCGGATTTAAGAAGACCTAATAGAAGCTTCCGCTTCTAGAAGGATATTCCTCTAGATGCTTCTCTTAATAGACATATTTAGTATAAATAAGGGTCGAGGGTATCAAAACCCTAGCTTAGAGATTATTGTAACAAAGCGCTGCTCGACATGAGGTTGCCCTCTCAAAGAGGCCTGTGAACATTTCTTTCTGAATCAAAGTGCTATTTCAGTTGTTGTTCTCATATTATTTCTGTGTTATTGTGGAGATTATGCTGGTTATATTACTCTTATTCTTCAATTTCTAGCATTTTATTTATGTTCTGCGTTTTTATTATATCTGGTATCTTGCACGGTGCTTGAGACTCCAGCTCATGTTGAGTTTTTGTCCTTGTTGGGAGTGTAACTTCAAGGGTCACATTTCGAACTTGCAGAACCTCAATGAGGATCTCTGGTCTTGGAGACTATGAACTCGGGAGTGGGACGTGTGAGATTTTGGTGAGTTTTGTCATTCTTGATTTTTGGCTCTCCTTAGAGGGAGGACTGACCAAAGTGGGAGCAATTGGGATATTTGACTGGATCAACATGGTAGCAGTTGATAGGAGAAGATCTTTGAGGTTCCCAAGGTTCTTTGGGATGTCTAGTTGCATGGGTTCTGGTGAGTTGGGTGGAAATGGGACTATGGTATCCTTAGGTGGTGGTGTTGGTTCTTGCTCGATTATTACAGTAGAATATGTGTTGGGGTATGACTCTGGGTCATAAATAATATGAATAACATTTTAGGTAGCACCAGTGGTTTCTTGGATGAAAAGTAGAGCACTCGATATGGGCTAAGGGTTTATGAATTTGGTTGGGTTGACTACAAAGGAAATGTTGGTTCTGGTCTTCTTAGCCGGAACCTCACATGTAAAGTGAGCCGCTGAAATGTCATCAATGGTCTTACCTTAGAATATCGCCTCATCTGGAAGCTTGGAACATCTTGGAAAGGTCCTTTTGGGATGCTGCAGTTGGTGTTCTCCCTCTTCTTCTGAGTCTGAGGCCGTTGGAGACTTCGACGGTAGCTCTACTTTTCCCGAACTCGACCATGCTTCCTTTGTCGAACTCTTCTTCTTCAACAGCTCTAGTGGAAAAAGGTAGTGCATTCCCGACTTGTGTGGGTTGTTTTTAACTCTCGACCATGACATGACCTTCTTTTCCAGTATCTCTTCATCCAAATAGAAATTTAATGGCCTCGTGTGAAAATCGGAGGGCTTTGCATGCCTTGGACAGACAAAAGTAAGGTGACGATTCAAGGAAAATGAGATATTTCTTGTGTTTAGTTTGAACAGTTCATGTGGTATGCGCATCCTTTGGGTGGCGTTGATTAACTGAGTGTACCACTTCAGGAACACAACATTATTGAATTCCATATTCTCAGAGTCTGACCTTGCATGCCAAGGTTCAAACATCTTTGTGAGGCGCCCTTTGTCTACAAGTGATAGTTGTCTGCACGTGGGTGGCCTCCACTTCATCATTGTGAAGACTAGAAGAAGATATCCATATGTGAAGGTGCCTCCCTTCTACTGAAATTCTTCACAAGAAATGAGGAATTCCTCCAAAAAGTAAGTACACTAGTTAAAGATTGCATCGTTTGTGCATAAATATGCCATTGACAGGGCATCCAATGTGCATTCACCCTTGTAGTATGAGCGCATGACCTTGCTGGAAATTACATAGCAGGCCATTCTCACTGTTTTGGGGGAAATTGGCTCAATTTTCGTTATACGACCCCCACGATGGGTATGGAATCGTTCATACAATCTAATTTATCCCTTCTTTTTATTGTGCTTACTCGACCCTTGAAATACTTTAGAGACATCCTCACCTTCCAATGACAGTCTTGTGACATGATGCATATCCTTTGTGTGGATGGGATATCTCTTGTCAAACCATAAACTCATATCGTGCACTATGTTGATCAGGAACTTGGTGCATCACGCAACTTCACCAGTGGTTATGAACACTAGTAGATCCCGGAGGTTCATTATAGTAGAGTTGAACGAGCTAAGAAAGTCGGGCTTTGGGATGAATTTCACTTCCCCTATCAGATCAGAACCCATCTCCCAGAACACATCGATGTTCATATGTGTGAATAACGTTGTATCCTTGAGATCGATGTCAAGGAGTTTTGCTTGCTCTACCTTCCCTTTGACATCGCCTAGCACCTCGATTATAGGATCATAGGGCTCGTCTATGATGACTACTTTCGAGACTGAGCATCGGCATCCCACTATTCTCGACATTTTCGATATGGAGTGCTAGTAACCACATTGAATTGGGGCCAAGGATGCAGTTGGGGAGAAACAAGCTTCTCAAAATGTACCAGGGTGCATAAAATCAAGGATAGAGGGCAGTTAGGTTAATAGTGTGTCATTTTGAATAAGCTTGCGAGATATTAGAGGTAATGGGATAAACTGATAATTGGTCATAAATGAGTGAGTAATTAAGCCAAAAACGTAATATATGCCACGGACATCTGATGAGACTGATAATGAGGTAAAATCTCTAAGAAGATCCTGAATTTAATGGGTAGCCTGACCAACATGTGGTCGACGTGAGGGACTTACCATTTTAACGGTTGAGAATTGTGGCGAGAATATTGATAGAATCTACGTGTACAGGGACTTTTAAGACTTGACAGGACATTCTTACAGTTTTCGGCGGTTAACCTAAGGGTTACAATTGGACGTGACGTAATTAATGCTTAGCCATTAATAAATTTTAGATTTGATCCATCTTGAGCCCAATGATTCGTCGGCAGCTTTATGTGTATGATTTATTGGATCGATGACTCATCTAACAATTTGTTGTTGAGTAAGCATGTCTGAAAAGACCCAACAATTGAATGGAGAAATATATGTCATGGCACCACTAAGCACACTCTGACGTGATTACAATGAAAAAAAAAATCAACAGAAAAACAAATTCTAACTACTGTACAAGCTCCGTTGGACTAGAGCAACCATCCCTCTTGTTAAGTGTGGAAAATATAGGGCTTCAGGTGTGTGTCATTCACCCACCCTAGTCGAAGGATACCATCCAGTTTCACTATCTTGACTGCACCAGGCTGTCGAATTTTAGTAACTAGGAATGGACCTAACCAATGCATGCACAACTTGCCTAGATGTTTCTAATAACAGTTTTCATAGAGGAGTACCATATCCCCTTTTGCAAACCTCTTGGACTTAATGTTTATGTCATGCCAATATTTTTTCCTAGATTTTTTCACTAACTAATGAAAATCGACTAAGAATCTTGCTTCCTCAAGTTCTTCCAAGTCTGCAATCCTTTTCGCAATAGATTCATCATCTGTCATATATGTAGCTTGCGTTATATAGAGACTAGGGGTGATAAACTATGCAGGTACAACAACTTCCTTACTGTAGACCAACTAAAATGGGGTATACTTGTGCACCTTCTTTGTAGTATTCCTATAAGCCCATAAGACTGTTGGAACTCTATCATCCTAGTCCTCCATGTTTGCACAACACACCTTTTTCAGTCTCCTTTCCAGAATCTTGTTGAATGCCTCCATTGTTCCATTAGATTTTGGATGATAAGGATTGCTCTTATGGTGTTGGATGAGAAATTATGTCATCAATGTTTTGATTGTGTTGTTTATGAAGTGACTACCTTGATCACTATTCAGGCTCCTAGGACATCGAAACCAGGAAATAATGTTCTCAAATATAAATATAGCAGTTGTATATGTTGAAAAATTCAGAACTCCCTCTACTTCATCCCACCGCGTGAGATAGTTTGTTGCAGTAATGACATATATGGACTTTGATTACCTGAAGGGAAGATTAATTGTTCCAATAAATTCAATAGCCCACTTCTCAAAGGCTTGCAGTGCTCTAACCAGATGAAGAGGTAATTCATCTCTATGTGATGGCTTCCATACTCGTTGGAAAATGTCTCAAGATATAGCATAATATTTAGCATCTTTTAATAATGTTGGCCCACCATAATTCGACTTGAATGACCTTATATGTCATGTCTTTCCCTCTAACGTGTCCTCCTGCAACGCCACTGTGGAATTCCCATAGGATTCACTTCCATGGGTTAGCACACACCTTCTAAGAATGTTATCTAGTCCCATGTTATATATTTCTCCCGCGATCAATCGGTAGTCTGTTGCTCGGACCACTAGGTGTCATTTCTATTTTGCGGAATAATTTTATGGGAAGGTCCCTGAGCTAAGGAAGGCAACAATGTCTTCAAGATACTTTGGGATGGCTTCAATCCAAAATAGGTCTACATCAGGGAGTTGATCATCCACTGCTCCTCCACTTTCCCCTGATTCCGGTCATGATAGGTGATCCAGACCTACATTACATCTTCCAGACTTGACAATTACCTCAAAAGAAAACTCTTGAAAAAGTAAGAGCCACCTGCAAATCCTTCCTTCAAGGACCAACTTATTTACTAGGTACTTCAATGTAGAATGGTTAGTAAAAAACTTAAAGTGATAAACTAGTAAATAGTGTCTAATTTTTTCCAATGCATAAACCATAGCTAAACCTTCATTTTTGGTTGTTGTGTAGTTGTGTTCGGCTTGAGAAAGTTTTCTGTTGGAAAAGTAGATAGGGTGGTCCATATTCCCTTCTCATGGTTGTGCTAAAATGTCTTTCAGGGCGACACCTGATGCATCCACATGTACATGGAATTCAATCTCCCAGTTGAGGTATATAAGAATGGGTGCAATACTGAATTTTTCCTTGAGGATATCAAACTCCTTGTCACAATCAGTTGTCCAACGAAATGCTTAGGAATTCTTCAATAGTTTCTCCAGTGGTGCAGTGATACTTGCATATCTTATGATTAACCTATGGTAGTATCATGAATGTCCAAGCGTTGAGCGCAAGTTCTTAACACTTGTGGGTGGCAGCATGTTCAAGATAACCGCAACTTTATCTTGGTCCACCAGGACTCCTTCCCGACAAACAATGTGGCCTAGTAGGTTATCGTGTGGTACGTAGAAAATACACTTCCTCAAGTTTAGAGATATTTTAAATTCCCAGCATCTATAAAACATCAATCATAGTAGCCCTGCATGCTCCTTCAGTAGATTGTATACAGTCTATTCATCCATGTATACTTCTAGGAACTTGTGTATGAAGTCACGAAATATTGCAATAACAATCTTGGTGAAGACCGCAGGGGCATTCTTTAAGCCAAAGGGCATCACATTGTACGTGAATGACCCCCACTTGCTTATGAATGTGGTCATATTCTTGTCTTGTTCTGAAATTTGGACTTGGTGATACCCCAAGAATCCATCTATAAATGAATATGCTTCTTTCCCTGCAACTTGATCTAACACCTCATCGTTGAATGGTGTCGGAAACGAATCATGCACACATGCAGCGTTCAGACTCCTATAGTCAACACAGACCCAAATTTCTTATGTATCCTTCTTTCTCTGTATTACTATGGGGCTAACCCATTCTGCTTCTTCGACAAGAAAGATCAGTCCTGCCGCAAGCATTTTGTCCACTTCCCTCTTAACCTTCTCTTTTACCTTGGGATTGAGATGATATGGTATGTGTTTCATCGGTTTTGAGTCAGGTTTTAGCTCGATATTCATCTCCCCCATGGATCCTTTTATGCCTTTAAGTTCTAAGAAGGTTTTTGGGAATAATTCCTCATATTCCCGCAACATACTCTGGACTTCATTCATGGCTTGTTATGTCCTAGTAATATCCTATAAGATCTATCTTAGGATGCTCTTCACTCCCTATATTTAATTTTTTCAACTTCGGAGGATGGTTATAGGTGCTACAGGTATGACTGGGCATACTGTCCTGGATTTCCCTGGTATCTACAATTTATTTGATATCTAAGTTTCTAAGTTATTTTACTTCATTAGATTCTTCCAGGCCTTTATCAATTTTACAACAAGCTAAAGGTATTTAGATAGGGTTGTGACCTCGATTGGATTGAAGCAAATGAGCATGATCAAAACATACTATTGATATTGGTCTATGCTTACAAACTTAAATAAATAGCATCTCTCAAATTCTTTGAAGGACCAAGTGAATCTCAGGGGACCTACCAATGAAGGAGAAATCTCTGCAAAATTGGTCTTTTAATGTTTTCCAACAACTTTTTTGTCTTTTGGTCTCTTCATTTGTGTACTAGGATTTTGGAATTGCACCTAATGAGTGGAAAAATAGTTGAACCCATAGTCGAGAGGGTACTTTCACAACTCGTCATTTCTTTAAGCAGTGCTCAACATGTATTATGGGGTTAGACTTCCCATAAAATAGTTGTGTACCTTGAAAATTGATGTTCATCTCTTCTATCAGTTGATCGCTACTAAGGAATCTGCATCGAATAGCTCTCTTTGCATCCTCCCAATCCATAATTAAGGCTCTGTGAGTGGTCCACCATCTAGATAGGGTATCCTTCAAAGCTATATCAAAAATTGATATTGTTTGAGTTGGTGCAACGTTTATGTCTATGTCAGTGAGAAAGTTGTCCAAATCTGAAGTACCATCATATGTTGGTTGATTCCTTATCTCGGTTCCAATCCATCTCGTTTCCCTGATATTTGTGCAGCATCTTGAGAATCGTTCGTCTAAGCCTTGCTACCAGCTATCAAAAGCTAGTTCTAAGTCCTCATAGGCTAATTGTATATTCCTCCAACTTACAGATCCATCTGCAGTGGGGTTAATATCATCTGGCCTCATCCTTGCTAATATGGTGTATAATTGGTCAAGAACTTTTGACTCAATGTTATTATTCATTGGCTCAGCATATCTAGGTCCCAAGTAGGGATATAAGGGTTGGACTACCTTTATTCCATCTGCCTCAAACATCATGGTGTCCCTCTTTAAGTCAATGACAACATAGTTGTCATAGGCCCAGTCAATTCCTAATAAGGTATGGTAGGGATATTTGTCTCCCATAATTTTAATCACTTTGAAATCAGTTTTTGTTTTAACTCTCGCAACATCTACCTCGATATCTTCCAGCCTTCCTACTGGAAAATGTAGTATTGGTTTGTCATTCTCAGTTGGATGGGGGAATACACTAATTGAAGTTTCCCTAGATCCTCCCAAGTCTTTTTGGGTAAAATATCGACATTTGATCCCAAGTCCGACATGACATATTCAATCTCAAAGTCATCTAATAGGGCTTCCAACCTAAATTATTTTCCAGTTTGCACCTTCCTTCTTTGTGTTGATGAATGCAGCTATGTGAGACATTCTCCAGCTTACAAACTTGTGAGATGTGGATCATTGCAGCTATGTGAGTCTTTCTCTCAGCTTACAAACCTGAGACAAAGCCTCTAAGAAGGGTATGTGGTTCCTACCTGAGACAGAGCTAGGAACGTAGAAATGACCTCCTCCATTCAGAGGGTTGAGAAGAACTCCAGATGATTATCCAATGGGAATGGTGATCTATTGAGTTAGATGTGCATGTGGCTGAGCACAAGGTGAACGTGTGAAATCCCAAAGTGTTGGGTGCATCGTCATGTGAAAAGAAATGAAGATGATGTATTAGCCTCCTCTGAGCAGCAGATTTGACGAGAAGATTCCAGATGATCCTCCTTTGTGAGGTAGTGGGAAAGAAGATATATAGAGTGGGCGTGCTTGTGGATGAGCACAGGTGAATGTGTGAAGATCGTTCTCCGTAATGCAATGAACCAAAGATATGACATCCTTATGGATGTGACCCTAATGGATGAGCACTAGTGGGTGTATCAGATCCTTTGCTATATATTGTTCAAGAGTCAGACCTGCATGTAACCATAATTGTTATGTAAAGGGTACAGGTCGGCCCCACCTTAATGTGATTAATAATAAATGTAAAAGATAATTAATCTGGTTAATATTAATTATAATTATAATTATAATTATAATGTGACTGAGAGAGGTCGGCCATGCTGAGCCAATAGACACTTTTGTTGATAGGACAAGTCAATATAAGTAACGGAATATTCCTCATTGTGGAATCATATATTTCACGTGAGTTTGGAAATGTCAGCAAGTACACTTCTTTGGGAAAAGTGTGCACCTCTCTTGGGCACTAGAGTTCTAGGGTTTGATCACCCTCTTGTGTGCTAGTTATTTCTTGGTGGTGAAGGTCTTTCTCTTAAAAAATATAGCAAAGGATTTGGCTAGGTTTTCTTCCCTTGTTGAGAAGGGTTTCCCAAGATACATCGTGTTCTTGTGCATGGTGCTTCTTCTTGTGATCTTGGTTGTTGCAACATTTATGGTTATGGTTAAATGATAAAATGGAATGAACTTCAAGCTTAAACTAACTTATTGAAAAATCAACATGGTATCAAAGCATAGGTCTTGAAAGAACCCAATGAACAAGCATCCACCAAGTCTCAGCTCACTTTTGCAGAACCATACGGCCCCTTCTAGGGTTTCCAGAAAAATTTGTATGGCCCTCCTTTCAGTAGTGATTCATCCCTTAATACTTGGACCTTGGGGACACTTTTGGAATAGGGGAGTACAGTCTCTTACAATGCATCTCCAGAAGCTCTCAAAACAAAATTCCGAGAAATTTTGATTTTTGGCCCTAGGGTTTCTAGGGTGCCGAAATTTCTTGTAGAATATTATTTCTAGATTTCTAAAGAAACATTCTCCTGAATCAGCAAACATCTCTGTGACATTAACACGTTGATTGTTGGCAGTCATAATTCCAATATAATCCAAGGTTTCTAATACAACATAATCATTAGGTTTTCAAAATCCAATCAGCAAGAAATTGAAGAAACCAATCAAATGAAGAGAAGAGCATTAGTAGAAGATAGGCTTGATGGAGCAAGCAACTTCAGCTCCTCGAAATCAAGGCTTATTCTCACTCTTGAAGAAGATGACCTCTTGGATGTGACAACTAAAACTCTACCATTCATAACTACGGATATAGAGAAGAAGATAAGAAAAGAAGAAGATATCAAAGAAAGAAAATTAGTCATGTACTTAGTAAGAGATCACCTCTTGCCCTGTATTGCCAATCTGAAGACATCCTATGATATGTATGAACATTTAAAAGGAATGTTTGAAAGTGATAACACTCTTAGACCTCTTACCTTAAAGAGACAACTTCAAAGTAACAAGATGACGAAGGGTGACACAGTTGCACTCTTCTTTATGAAGTTATCATAGATTAAATAACAGCTAGAGACCATTGGGGAAATCATGTCTGATAGAGAACTTGTCTTAAACACTCTCCATAATCTTCCAAAATTATGGGAGGCTTTCATTCAGAGTATCAGTGGAAGAGAATATCTACCAACCTTTGTTCATCTATGGAAAGATTGCACTCAAAAAGAACTTAGACTTAGAAATAGAGGAGTGGAAGATTCCTCAGAAGAAAATCATGCTCTTGCACTTCATACAAAGAAGGGAGGAAAATTCAAAAGAAATTTCAGGAAAATATTTAAAGGTGAAAATTATTCATCCAATCCAGGTTATCAAAGAAGAGATGCTTAAGAAATTCAGTGCTTTAGATGTGACAAGTATGGACACCTTGCAAGAAATTGTCCAACCAGGAAGAAGGGAAGACAATATGCTTCCACCGCTAATATTGATCCAGAGCCACCTCAAAATAGTGAAGAGAAGAGAGAGGAGAAGCACTTCCTATAAAAAGACATGACTACAAACTAGGTAAATCAATTGATCTCTAATTTTATAGTTGATTTCATTTTTCAAATAAATGAAGGATATTATTCCTAGTACGGGAGCTCTCAAAGACATGGACCATTATCCCTAGTACGGGAGTCCAAACCATATTTAATTTGTTCATTATACAAGAAAAAGAAAAAGTGTTGTCCTTGAAAAAGAGATAGCCTTTCAAAGATCTAGAGAATCTCTGATGGAGATTGACAGTAAGACAAAATACCTTCTCCGCCTTCAGCTGTTCAGAGGGAGACATACCTTATTCCAGTTGATCTAGTTGTTCCAGTTGACATATTCAGAGATATTTCAGTAGGGCATAAAAGGCCTACCTAGACTCACTATGCAAAGAGGAAAAGAAACATACAAGCCTCTCAAGGCACATCCCGAGAAAACAAAAGAGGTTTTCGAGCTATCCTTCAGTCATGGACTATTTCATTGATGTTGAGCCTCCTTGTATTAAAAAATCAATAGGAGAATAGGTATCAAAAGATGCCATAACAGAAGAATACTAGTATATATTAAAGAATGATGCATAAGATATTATTCAAGGACTAGAAGGGAAGTCTATGGTAACTTCCAGGTGTTTCTATAAGATCAAGCATGCAGTTGATGGAAGTGTTGAGAAATACAAAACAAGATCTATAGCTAGATATTTCTCACAAACAGGGGGAGTTTTCTATGATGAGACACTTGATCCAGTAAACCCGATAGACTTCCATCTATACTACCATCCATGAGCTGGAAACTATATCAGATAGATAAATTCTTGATGAGTTTGGATTTCAGCAAGAGTGTTTTTGATCCAAAGCTATGGCAGTGTTGATGATGAGAACCTGATTTTGATGACTTATTCAAAATCCTTGTTGTTGGATATAAGTAACCCTTGACTTCTGAATTCGAGATGAAGAATCTGAGTATGATGCACTACTTCTTGGGACAAGAAGTATGATAGAGGATCGATGAGATTTTTCCTGAGTTAAGGAAAATATACAGTGAAAATATTAAAGAAGTTCATGTATGAAAAAATGCAAAAACCACTATGATGGATTTAAAAAGAAGAAGATTGATGATGATTCAGACGAAACTGATCCACGGCCGATTGGATCAATGATGTATCAGGTTAACACCAGACTTGATTCATGCTATGCAGTGAATGTAATTAGTAAATTCATGAGTCAACCAAGATAGACTCATTGGATAGAAGTAAAGCATGCATTGAGATATATATGAGGCACAATTGGATATGCATGAGATATGCCTCCAGTGTGAACTTGAGTTTATAGGACATGTCGATTGAACAGAAAGTACAGTGGACTAGAAGAGCACATTCGATTGATGTACTACCGAAAAATTTTCCATGGTTTCCTATTGCAGCAGGAAACAAAACTCTGTGACCTTAAGTACCACAAAAGTAGAGTATATAGTAGTGAGTATGCGAAGCAATGTGGCTTCACAAGCTTCTGACAGATTTACTTGACCATGAGAAGGATCCTATGATGATAACCAAGAGTCGTGTGTAAAGCTCCTTGAGAACCTAGTGTTTCCTAATGGATCGAAACACGATGAGATGAAATATCCTAATGTCAGAGATATGATGCAAAGGAAAATCGTACACATATAGTACCTTCCTACACATGAGCAGATTACAAACATCTGCACCAGACTAACTTAGTGAAAAATGCCTTCCTAGTTGAGAGGAACTATTGATGACTCCATCTAAAAACAAAATTTAGAGTACATCCATGTGAGACTTGGCATGATGAAGAATTCCTCCCTAGCTGAGAGGGAGTGTTAATGAATGCAGCTATGTGAGACATTCTCTAGCTTACAAACCTGTGAGATGTGGATCATTGCAGCAATGTGAGTCTTTCTCTCAGCTTACAAACCTAAGAGAAATCCCCTAAGAAGGGTATGTGGTTCATTCCTGAGACAGAGCTAGGAACGTAGAGATGACCTCCTCCATTCAGAGAGTTGAGAAGAACTCCAGATGATTATCCAGTGGAAAAGGTGATCTGTTGAGTTAGACATGCATGTGGTTGAGCACAAGGTCAGCATGTGAAATCCTAAATTGTTGGGTACATCGTCATGTGAACATAAATGAAGATGATGTATTAGCCTCCTCTGAGCAGCAGAGTTGATGAGAAGACTCCGGATGATTCTCATGTGTGAGGCAGTGGGAAAGAATATCTGTAGAGTGGACGAGCATAGGTGAACGTGTGAAGATCTGATTATTTTGTGTAATGCAGTGAACCAAAGATATGACATCCCTATGGATGTGCCCCTAGTGGATGAGCACTAGTGGGTGTATCATATCCTTTGCTATATATTGTTCAAGAGTCAGACCTGCCTATAAACCTAATTGTTATGTAAACGGTACAGGTCAGCCCCACCTTAATGTGATTAATAATAAATGTAAAAGATAATTAATCTGGTTAATATTAATTATAATTATAATTATAATGTGATTGAGAGAGGTCGTCCATGTTGAGACAATAGACACTTTTGCTGATAGGACAAGTCTTATATAAGTAAAGGAAGATTCCCCATTGTGGAATCATATCTTTCACATGAGTTTGGAAATGTCACCAAGTACACTTCTTCGAGAAAAGTGCGCACCTCTCTTGGGTGCTAGAGCTCTAGGGTTTGAGAACCCTCTTGTGTGCTAGGTATTTCTTGGTGGTGAAGGTATTTCTCTTGAATAATATAGCAAAGGATTTGGCTGGGTTTTCTTCCCTTGTTGAGAAGGGTTTCCCAGGATACGTCTTGTGTTCTTGTGCATGGTGTTTTTTCTTGTGATATTGGTTGTTGCAACATTTATGGTTATGGTTAAATGATAAAATGGAATGAACTTCATGCTTAACATAACTTATTGAAAAATCAACACTTTGTACTCTCTATGTATTCTTCTCAGGAAGGTTAGTTGTTACAATGGTTTCTGGAGTTCCCTCATCTCCCAGGACTAGGTACAGGGTATTCTACAACTTCTTAGTAAGTTGGTCATCTCCCAGGATCTCAGAGAATAATTGAAACCACAGGTTAATTAAATTTTTGGACTGCTCAAGGTGTCTTCTCGAGTTTACAGGATTCCTGGGTGGAGGTGGTGAGGCAGGGGCTTGAGAAATCTTAGGTTGAAGGGTGACTTTAGGAGGATTTCCCCTCATTTATGGAGCAGAGACATCGTTCAATATTTCTATTGCATCTTTGAAAAATAGTTTTTGTTTCAAAGGATCATACATGTCATCCTTGGGGGTTGTTTTCTGAATCTTGGGCTGATTGTTTGCATCTGCCCCAGATTTTGCTCCTCCACGAGTGATGATTTCGAATTTTGGTATCTTCCCTTCGAATTCCCTCCTAAGTTCTGAGCCTATGAAGTTATCTCCTCTTTTATGAACCTGATCCTCCCACTTTGCGATCAGATATGGGAAATCTTCAGTTGTATGAACATTAGTTTTGTAGTGTGAACACCATGGTCATCTTGGGTGAGGACAGTCTCTATCCATATGTCCTTGTTCATCGCAATTATAACATAGGCCTTGTCCTCTTCCTCCATTCCTCCCTCCTCTAAATCCGCCTCCACCCCCATTACCCTAGCTCTTTCAGGCCTTTAGGGTGTTTCGTTTACCTTGACTGCAGTATGATCCAGTCTATCGACAAGCGCATCTAATGCTCTACATTGGTTTGTAGCATGCATTGTAGACCCACAGAATTCACAATGTATTGTATTAGGCACAAGTGTGTAATTCTTCATGATGGGTCAGTTCCTTGGTGCATGCCCATGAGTTCAATAGATTTCCCAGTACTCAACTATCTGGGTAGGTTGGGTGCTTGGAAAAGCATGGTATTGAACTGGTGCATGGAATGGCGTAGCTATTGATACCTGTGTAACTTCTCCCATTGTTCCTATAAGAGGGGGACCCATCAGGTTATGGGGAGGTCACATTCCCCTTATCCACAGACACTCATTTTCTAGATGCCCCTATGAATAGCATCATGTACACCAAGCTTGAGGTCATCCTGGTCTAGGTAGATTTAATTCCTAGATCTTCTCCGTGAGTGCCGATATATTTCCCTAGATTTGCAACAGGTTTGGATCTATCGGAGGTCTAGTTACCCTCGGGATCTCTAGGTATCTCTCCGTGGATTCAATCTTCATTGATTGTTCCAAAGCATCTATCAAGGTGTTTATCCTCTGTTGCGTCAGGGGGATTCATGTCAAGGGTAGCATCCCTTGGATGTACCACTCCCTTTGATGGTCTTCATGAATTGGATGTGTTAATCTCCCAATAGTATCCTTAAACTTCTGACTACACTCCCATGCGGACTCACCCTCTCTCTGTTGAATCTCCCGCAACTCAGAGACAGCTTGCTTCTCTGACTGAGGTAACTTAAATTCGATGATGAATTTTTGACGCACCTGGTCAAGGGTAAAGGCTTGTCCTTGCAACCCAGGTTCAATAGACTCCATGTACCATTTGAGGGATTGGCCTCTCAAAGTAGTCTGGAATTATACTAACTTGTTCGCATCCAGGGTTCCTCTAGACCTCCAAATGGCCTTGCATAGAAACCAGTGTTGTTCTCCTTTACCCCGAAATTCTGGGTATCATGTGATCAATCCTCCCGTGTTTCTAGCCATTTTCGGTGTTACTATTCATACCAAAATGAATCCTAATGGCCATGGTTTTGATTTACCAGGAGACCTTAATACCCTCCCACTGTATACAATTGTGGGTTTTGACGAAGTGACTGAGATTGACAGAATAGAAATTGCTTGAGTATGGAGTATCGATCTTACCAAGGGTATCGAGGGAAACTGGGGGACAGTCAACTAGGGGTTGGTTCCACTGAATTATGGGTGGGTTTCTTTGATCTCAAGGGTCTTGTTTTCTTTTTCTGGAGAAGCCTTCTCAACCTCATTCTCGACTCCTCCTCAGATTGGGGCCAAATATTCTTTGTCCTTCGCAAGATCTATACCTTCTTCGTCTTCTCTTTCTCCTACGCACTCTTCTTCCCATCCACTCACTTAGGGACTTCTTTCTCTCCACGCTTCTCTTTCCTGCAATATTAGACTAGTCAATATTTATTTTCTTCGCAACTTCCGCAACTCTTCTATCTTTCTTTCACCCATTTTTCCTGGTCTGATTTCTTTTTGCAACACCTCAGATTACTTCGTTTCTTTCTTTACCTTTCCCTGCAACCATTTATCAACTATGGTGGCTCTCCTCAAGGTTCGCTCGCTTCTTTCACTTTCCTCTTGTCGATTCCCCATCTTTCAAAGAACCAATTCTCCTTCTTAGGTCAAGAACCTGCCCCAATATAAACCCACCCCGAGCGCATGTGTTTAGGATGCCATCTCACACGAGGGAACAATTAACATCCCCTCTTCCACCAACAATACTTTGATCCACTGGGGAATTTCCCTCAGTAGTATTCTATGCGACCCTTTCTTGAATATCGCTTCTGCTCATGAAATATATTGGTGATTATTCGTTGTAAATTCGATGATATAGCCTTCCAGAGACGTGTTAACCCAGAAATCCACTACTCGAGTAATCTGGCGATTCATTCAATGAAGCTCTGCTAGCCTTTTTGTATCCCAAGTACAGATTTCTTTGACACGTTCTTTGAACTCTGACCCTTCATGTAGTCGAACTACCCAATGGAACATATTTTCCAGGAATTCTACCCAAAAGATCTCATATTGTTCGCTCGATCTTTCCGAGTAGAAGAGAGAATCCCTGGCGGCGTTCCAGTTAAAATTGCACAGCTCCACTTCCTTCCATATGAATGCATCACACTTGTGTTACCACCACTGTCGAACATCAGATCTGTGGATCCGAGGAAGCATCCTCCTTATAGGTTCCCTTTTAAAACCAAGGTCCCGACAACGGAACCATTTTGTTGGAGAAAAATTTGTCAGACTAGGGTCCTCTTCAGGGTACCAACAAAAAGGGTATCGATGTAGTCTAGTGCGCTAGCATTTTCATCTTTCTGAAAGGAAAGAAGTCTCACCAGAAGCGCAACCGAGACAAGAGAATTTAGGGAAGGGTAAGAAGAATTCTTATACAGATCTACAACATATCAATATTATTACCATTCTTGTGTAAGATAGATTATCCATATCAGATTCTTTAACACCTCATAACCCAAGAAAAGAGAACAAAGTTGCGTAGAACAACATAAAGGAATAAAGAAACATATGCATAACATACAGAACATAATATCATTCTATGGACACATAAATCATTATAAACAAGGGTCTTCTTTTAAAATTGATCATCGTCGTCATTTTACTATACCATAGGCCTTACTCAAAATACATGCACATCTTATAGCAGTCATATACAATTTCATGCTAGAGAGGACCAAAAAGTACATTTCAAAACAATTCTAGACCATATCGTATTTTGTCTAGTCCCGTGTCCTTACTACCTCTATAGTGATACAGGAATATTTCTCCTTGCATTCCTAAGCTAGCACAAAATCCCAGTTCTTACTATGCATTGCCCAACCCGATTACAATACAATCCATTTTTCCTGATTGAGAATCTGTGGTCTCTCTTCTCTTCTTGATTATGTTTTAACTTCTCCTCCCAAAACTGATCGTACGTTGGCCTCCAACCGTTTTTTGTCCCAACACCTTTATGTTGTGCGCTCTCTCTCTCTCTCAACCTTGTTTTCCTTCCGTTGCTTGGTTTTCTGACTATATGGTAGCTTGTGCAGCTTCTATTCATTAAAACGAAGGGCCCAACACATATAAAATAGTCACACATAAAACATATTAGCAAAAAGTACTACTTACATTATTTAACATAGTTTTAAATTTTTAAGAATAGATCTATGTTAGACCAAAAACACCAAAATAGCCTAAAAATAGAGAGAGAAGTAACTCCATGCCTTCAAAAATATGTATAAGACTGAAATACAAGCCTCTTTGAGGGAGAAACCTCCTTTTACAATACAACAAATGTACAATATGAGATTATCCTAAAACTATATCTCCTTGGTATATATATATATATAGGAGACCAATGGTACAATTACAATTAAAAGGTTTAGCTGACAATAACAATAGAAATACAAAAAGGCAATATCTAGGTATTTGCATGGGGTTTTATGTTCAACATGGGCCTTTGTCTAGGGGATTAGCATGTCCATCCCCTTCAAACAAGTGTTTCCCTCAACACTTGATTAGCAGCAAATGTTTTTGTATGAATAACACATCTTCCCATGTCACTTCTTCTATTGGTAGGTTCTTTCACTTTATGAGGTACTGAGTAATTGATTACTTTCACA